>MBAC02000573.1:0-32348 GCA_001712635.2 Nothophytophthora sp. Chile5
CTTGGAAGAACGTGAAGTTGTTGCGCAGCGCTTTCCCCGTGAACGCCGATGCGAATGTGAAAATGAGTGTCACATAGATAACACAAGCAGTGCCGACTGCCGCCAGCGTCCCGACCGGAATGCTTTTACCCTTCAAGAAATTGCAAAGAAAACTTCCGATGCTGAAGAATTCGAGCTGTGACAGGCATAATGACATAAGTTATCTACCACTCGCCACCTGCAAAATGGCTGAGCCCCACCAGTGGCGGCAACCAAGAGTTTCATGGCAACCAAGAGCAGCTTCTCGGCTTCTCGACTTACCTGCGAGAACTGCAGCCCCAAAGCCGTTGTCAATGTTGACCACGCCGACGCCAGGCGAGCACGCGTTGAGCATAGTTAGCAGAGGGGCCAGCCCGCCGAATGCCGCGCCGTATCCGACGCTTGTTGGCACTGCAATCACGGGGACGTCCGTGAGGCCACCCTGCATGTGTTCCACAGCCAAACGTAAGAGACCCGATAAGGTTAAGAATGAACTCAGAGTCAATACTTGGTATGGCACGTACCACCACGCCAGGAAGCGCGCCGTCCATGCCGGCCACACAAATCGCCACGTCCGAGGCCTGCAGCACATGCTGGTTGCGCAGTAAACGGTGGATTCCTGCCACACCCACGTCGTAAAGTCGCGTGACGCGATAGTCCGCGAGCTCTGCCACCAATGCGTAATGAAAGCGGCCGCAAATTCAGGTTAGATAAATCGTTCATAGGGTGCACAAAATGAGTGCTGCTCTTTACCTAGCGTGACTGCGGCTTCCTCGGCGACCGGAAGGTCAGAAGTACCTGCACAGAGGACACACGCAACGGGTGCTTTCTGCAAAATAAAATGTGGTGAGTACACTCCGACGAGCAATGCTGACCAAGTGAGTCTGGCACAACAGCAGCGCATCAAATGATCATTCACCTTTTTCCCATCCGAAGCGGCAGGTCCAGCAACGCCACCACTCCCTTGTACAATACCCAGCACTTTGGATGCCAGGATGCGAGGCACCTCGTAGTACGTCAAGTGATGATCCTGTGGTTCAAGCAAGTATGGCAATCACCGTTATCCGTACATACCCTCAACAAGTGTAGCGCTATCCGGTTCGTTGCCGTACCAGGAGCAAGGCGCGGATCTCGTCTGCCATCTTCGCGTCCACGCGAGAGGCCATGACGTTGCTCTCGCCGCCGTCGATCATCACCTTCATGATGGCCGCCACCTGTTGTGGCGTCTTGCTCTCGGCGTACACGACCTCAGGGAAGCCCGTGCGCGCCCCTCGCGATGTGTCGATCTTGGCGAATCCGCCCACCGACTCGTACTCCAACTTGGGACCGAAGAACTCCGCCGCCGCTTGCGGCGAAACCTCTCCAGAGGCCACCTGCTCCAGCAACTGCATGATCGCCGAGTTGTCTGATGACGAGGATTTGGAGGAGGTGGAGAGCGGAGACTGCCCTATGCCACGGCCAGTGGCCCGGAGCTTCGGCAGTCTGCGCCCTCCGGTTGTCATTACTGCTGTGGATCCCAGCAGCTCATGTCGCCCCGCACGTAGCAACCTGGCGCTTCTCATGGTCCACATCGACGGATTCGATTGTGAACTGCTCCCCTCCTTCAACCACTGACCGATCAATGCGACGATTTAACATGTTATCAACCACCCAACGTAACGGTACGGTTAAGCCAATGGTGCTGTGATTGCGCTATCAGATTAACTTAAATAAGGACCAACAGCAACATCATCTTTCTTCTTGCATGCAGACCAACGTTTACCTCTCCACGCACAACAAGAGCCTCTCATACTTGGAGATAGGAGATTTCCGAGCATGACCGTCGCTTCATCTTCATCTGCTCCTGCGTGTTCCGCCGATGCGGTCCCTGCATGTTCACGTTGCTCAAGGCTTGAAGCTGCGCTTGCGGAGCTGCAGGTGACAATTGCGCGGTTGCGAGCGCAGCTCCAGCTTCAACAGGAGCCTCTAGCGATCGCGCTGGAGCGTGAGTCAGCCGAAGTCGAGCATGCTGAGGAAGAGAATGCTGCTACTGCTGCTGCTGCTGCGGTGCCACCTCCATGCTCGGCGTTCTCTCGACTGGAGCTGCAGCGCTACGGACGCCAGATGCTCGTGAAGGAGTTTGGCGTTGCCGCACAGCTCAAACTGCGCGCTGCAAGTGTGCTGCTCATTGGTGCAGGCGGCTTGGGCTCGCCCGTGGCGCTGTATCTGGCCGCCATGGGCGTCGGAACACTCGCCGTCGTGGACGATGACGTGGTGGACCGGAGCAATTTGCACCGCCAAGTACTGCACGACGAGCAGGCGGCCCGTGAACGGGAAAAGAAGGTGAACTCAGCGCAACGACGCCTTCGCGAATTGAACCCTTTGATGCATTTCGAGGCACATGCGATGCGCTTCACGGCCGTCAATGCATTGGCTTTGGTTAACGCACACGACGTCGTAGTGGACGCCACGGACAACGTCGGCACTCGATACCTTGTGAACGACGCCTGTGCTCGTCTGAAGAAGCCGCTGGTATCGGGCAGTGCGCTGGGACTCGAGGGGCAAGTGACAGTGTTTATGTATCAGGACGACAAGGAGGCAACGGGTTGTTACCGATGCTTGTATCCAATCCCACCGCGTGCGGCCATGAGCTGCGCGGAGAACGGCGTGCTCGGCGTGGTGCCTGGCGTGATCGGTTGCTTGCAGGCGATGGAGGCCGTCAAGATCATCACTGGTGTTGGGGAGCCGCTCGTTGGGGTGCAATGCTTCTACGACGCGTATGACGGTCAGTTTCGGCGTATCAAGATCGGCAAGAAGCGGAATCCAGACTGTTTATCCTGCGGAACCACAGCAGGAGACGACAAGACGAGTGGATTGGGCTTGGACGCTTCCTTGCTTCTCGAAGGGGGCTGTAAGAACAGCGTGCCACTCGCCAGCGACCTCGCGCCGGAGTTCCGAATCAGCGCTGCAGAGTTCGAAATGGTGCGTCGAGAAGCATTGACAACGAAGAACTATGTGCTGCTGGACACTCGGGCGCGCAACCAATTCGAAATGGTGCATCTCCCCGAAGCGGTCAACGTTCCATACGGCCAGCTTATGAAACAAGACCCGGATCAAGTCATCCAGGAAGTGCTGGGTGTCGCTGCAAGCACTTCCAAAGATCAAGCGGCCCAGTCAACGAAGCAGTTATTCGTGATTTGCCGTCGAGGCGTGGACTCCGTCAGAACCACACAGTGGCTAGTGCGCAGTGGACTGCGGAATGTGCGCAACGTCGACGGAGGATACACGGAATATGCGAAGGAAGGCGGTGTCGACCCCACCTTCCCCATGTATTGACTGATAGATTGTGGCAGCATCCAGGACACAAAGCACACAAACAAGAAAGGAGTCATGTATTCTGGAGTGATCCAAAGCTTGCTGCATCTAAAGTTGCTGGTTAAGGTGTTGCGCTTCATCCGCACGCTCTGTGAGCATGGGAACCGAGGAAAGTCTCTCTTCAGGACGTGGAGACGCCTTCGTGCATGGAGCGGTAGTCGACACTCGTGCGTTGGCGCTGACTACGCTTTGCGCTTGGTGATCGATCTGCACCATCGTGTGCTGCTGTCACGGTAGTGGGCGACGGCAGATCAGTTGCGTCGGCTTCATCTCCTTCTTGCTCTTCGTCGTCCTCTCCATCTGGTTCCTCATCGCTCGCGTCTTTGGCCTCGAACGTCTCGTCATCTTCGCTGTCTTCTTTGCCGGCGAACATCAGTTCATTGAGCTGGCGGTAGTCCACTTCATTGCGTTTACGCTTGCCGTTCACAATCAAGGTGGCATCTGTCCCGTCCCCATCGCCTTCATGATCAGCGTCGTCGTCATGCAAGCGAGCAGCGCGAGCCACGGCGAGCTCCACATTTTTGCGAGTCAACAAGTCGGTGGTATCGTCGCGGTAGTCCACGCGCCAACGCGAATACCTGCCTGGAGCTGGCGGCTGCAGCTCCACCACAACGCCGAGTATCAACTCGCCCGTTTTAGGATCGATCTTCGCAGCCAACTCCCCCACCACACTCGGTCGGCCATATGCTGGTTTTGGAAGTGGTGCTTGAATGGCACTGGCCGACCGCATCGATCGGCTATTGAACACGTCAAACCAATAGAAGAGAGGGTCAGGTTGGTCTGTACACATACCTCAAGGCTGATAGAGCTGCAACCACCTACCGATCTGGATCAATGACGGCGTCTTTGCGTAGAAAATGCAGGTCTTGGGCAGTCTCAGGCACCTCCTCCGCCATCTCTTCTTCCCCATCCACCTCGCCAGTGGTTTGCTCGTCCGAACTGTCACCTTCCTCACTTCCATCTGACTCCCCCCCATAGACGAAATCCTCGTCTTCTTCTTCATCGCCGTCCTCTTGAACGGGGGCATTGCCAGCATCAGACTGCTGCTCGGTAGACTCCGCGTCCTTGTCGACACTCTTCGTCGCTTGCTGCTCGGCCATTTCCAGCTCGGGGAAGAGGTCCTTAACGGCCTCATACGTGGTACTGAAGGCCGAGTTGACGCTCTTGAGGCACTCGAAGACAGCGAGACACACCTCACAGTACCAGGGCTCATCGCCCGCCGGGATGTCGGCGGTCATCACCCACGGAGTCTGGCACCGTTGATGATAGGCACGATGGCAGCCCTGGCTGTCGCAGAGCAAGATGTCGTTGTCCGGCTCGGTCTCCGTGCTCCCACAACGCGAGCAATGCACCTCTGCGAGCATCACAAGCGGCGGAACCTGCGGATCGCCCGCATTCTGGGCCTGCAACTCCCGCAGTCCGTCCAGGATGGCACGCTGGCCCGCTGCGATCTTGCGGTGCGCCACCACCAGCTCCTGATTAGGCTTGAGCTTGTCGCGACTCGTGTTGCGCCAGCCCTGCGCCTCGTAGGCCTCCACGAAGGCCAGCGGATATCTCAGTCGGTTTGCCTGCAAATAGGAGAGAGCCATGTTGCTTTCGGTCAGTCTGAAGATTCACTATCTGCGTGTGCTTTTGGTAGTGTTTGAGCGGCACCTGGGACTTGATCTTGGCCTCCAGACGCTTGTACTCCGGGCGAGTGGTCGTGACAACGTTGCCTTCAGCATCCGTCGTTGGTTCCTTGACCTTCCTGGCTCGACGCACGGGGCTGTCAGTTGTCGGCGAGAACGCGGACGGCGCGCGGCGCTCGCGTTGCTCCCGCGGTTGCACCGGCACCTGACTGGACAACGCGCGCCGCATTGCAATAATGGGCAGCGCAGCGTGTTAGATACGGAATGATGGGGCCTCCGCCTGACGTGGAGGATTAGCTACATGTACACCCCCTCCCAATGCCCATTCGCAACGAAAAAGAGTATCCAACGCCCTCGTGATGCTTCGTTTCGTACACTGAGACCCGGCGAATGGCTGCCGGCGGCGCCCACGCGTCGTCGCTGTCTTCCTCCGTGGAGTGGGTGCTCTTGCCAGCTCGCGCCATTTTAATCGTCGGGATTGGCAAAGGAAGGAGCTGAGTGGTAAGGGGCAGCTTTATGTGGTCGGAGTGGCGTCGGTCTAGCAAGAATAGTAGTGCGTGCATACAGTAGCCGGTGAGTATTGGGCGCCAGGCATTGCAAACCGCGTTGCGATCCGAGGGGTGTCGTCGGTCACCCTGCAAGAATGAGGTTAGTCTGGGGCAGTAGTCAGAAGCGGGGGCCGTCGCGAGATAGATGGCGCGGTCTTTGGCTGAGGCTGAAGTTGCCACGACACAAAGGCAGACGAATGGCGATTGGGCGTCAGTATCCATCGCCAAAGAATTGGGCGGCGACAGTCTGGTGGCAGTGCCTGGCAACCTTCTTTGGGCCAAATTGCAAGGGGGACACACCAGGCGGCTGGTCTTTTAGCTGTTGTCTTGGCTTGGGCGTCGCGTTGGTGATGCGATGCGCTGGCCCGTAATTTATGGTCGTCGCTTTGCCGAGATAGCGCGGCAAGGAGGAAAACTACATTGTAACTTGCGTTGCTCGGCCTGTTCTTCCTTGCAAGTTGTTCCACGCAGTGCAAGTAATATATGTTACGGTACTTGCGATAGAAGCATAAGATTGGTAGAAAAATAATCGCTATCTCATCTACGATTGGTCATAATCCATGACCATCACGACCTTTGAGGCCCAGCTTCGAGCTGAAGAGCTCTCGAACAGGTGCATTGGTCACCTCGCTCCTCTCGCTGGTATGGAGTCGCTGACGGAGGAGCAGCGCGCGCTCTTCGTCGATGGCGGTCAGCTAGACGACTACGAGGTGCTCAAGCCCATCGGCAAGGGCAAGTTCTCGGTGGTGTACAAGGCCAACCGACGACACGACGGCCAGGCCGTGGCGCTCAAGAAGATCGCCATTTTCGACATGATGAACGCCAAAGCGCGCGAGAAGACTCTGAAGGAGGTGCGCTCGCCCTAAGAGGAAGCGCTTAGTTGCTTAGATTTGACGTTTGAACGCTGTGTTCTATCGCTGTGACCCTATTGCGCCGCCTTTGGGCGACTGCAGGTGCGTCTGGTGCAGTCGGTTCGTCACCCGAACATCGTGCAGTATCTGGATGCCTTTATCCAGAATAACGAGCTCTACATTGCGTTTGAGTGGGCAGAAGCGGGCGACCTGAAGCGCCAGATCCGCAAGGCCAACGAGAAAGGTGTGCGCTTCGACGAACGTACCATCTGGCGCTACTTCGCGCAGCTCTGCGCCGCCATTCTGTATCTGCATCAGGAGCGCATCATGCATCGCGATCTCAAGCCAGCGAACATTTTCTTAACATTGCAGGGCGTTGTGAAAGTCGGGGACTTGGGACTCGGCCGTCATCTGAGCGAGAACACTATGGAAGCGCATTCGAAGGTGGGGACGCCGCTGTACATGTCGCCCGAAGTGCTGCGAGGTGAAGGCTACGACTGGAAGAGCGACGTGTGGTCCATGGGGTGTATACTATACGAACTCGCCATGCTGCGCTCGCCGTTCAAATCCGAGGGATTAAACCTCGCCGGACTCTTCCAGAAGATCAATAAGGGGGACTATCAGGCTGTTCATGAGGTATACAGCGAGCATTTGCGTATACTCGTCACGCGCATGATCTCACTCAAAGCAGGTGATCGCCCGAGTGTGGAAGAAGTATGGGATCTCTGTCGAAAACGACCATCCAGTGCGGCACTACAGGAGATGAGACTACGCCACCAGGCTTCAGTGGAGAATAATAACACTGCGGATAAAAACCCGGAGCAAATGGCTGGTCGCTCGAGGAATGCGAAAGCCAGAGCGTCGCCCGAAGATGGCAACCCGTCGCGACCTACTTCTTCCGAGCAACAGCAAGAAACACCGCCTAGCTCCCGACCATCCTCGTCTCAAAAGAGTTCTAGCAGTGGACCAGGGGAAGAAGAGATCAAGAGGAGGCATGCGGAGATGCGGATGGAGCTACTCTTTGAGAAACTCAAGCTCTTGCGGTACGAGTTCGCCCTCAAGAAGCGCATTTCCGGCAAGCATTTCGTCTCAGAGAGCCGACAGCTGCCCACGATGATGCCACAATCTCGGTTCAGTGATGTTTTGGCGTTGTCACAATGGCTCTTTTCGCTTCTGAGCATTGATATCGAGGAGAGTGTGGACAAGAAGCACGACTCGCCTATCGTGATCGCTCAAAAGCTCCTTCTGGCTGCTGAAAGGGCTGGTGTTACTGAGGTGGCACAGCTCAGTGCACCTTTGTTAACGAGTGGGGTCGGCCTCGAGGTGTGTCTGCTGCTAGATGCTCTAAGTACCCGGGCTCTGAGTGTGGGAGGACTCTGTTCCGCGCCGCCAGTATATCCGCACGAGCCCATTGAAAACATGGAGCCTCTGGACGTTCTGGATGTTACGGACGACGATGGAGAACAAGGGGAGGGCAGTGGCGGAGGCGGCGGTGACTCCACGACCTCATGTCCACTTGTTGACGAAGACGACGACATGTTTGCTCGATGGTTGGTGGTCAAAGAGGAGCATGAAGATGCAGCTCTCGCTGCGAATGGAGACCGAGAAGATGCCATGATTCATTCGTCCATCGACCCGAAGGCCTGGGATCTCGAGCGACGACGGATGCTGCCGAAACTGCAAGCTCTATTGCAGGATAAGCAGCGACGACGGATGCTGCCGAAACTGCAAGCTCTATTGCAGGATAAGCAGCGACGGCATTCAGACGAAGCGTCTTGGCGGGTGCGATTGGACCAGATGCGAATACATGGTGAGCTGTTGCAAGCAAAGCAGGACAGTACCTGTCGTGAGATCACGCAGGCTGGAGAGGTACACTCAGCAGTCCATTGTTGCAGTTGACGGTGTGGTGGGATTGCGTTCGTGCTTCTGACATTCTTCCACTCCGTATTTCTACTGAACAGATCCGACGAAAGCACGTGGATCACTTGCAACGACATGAAAAGCTACTGAACGACCGCTATTTGCGCGCTCGCCGTCTGCATCATGAAGGGTCGACACAACTTGCCAGCTCTCAAGACAAGATGCAGACAATTCAGGTACGCAACAGCAAGCTGCGCCTCACTAGCACCACGTGACACATCAACTGCATTGCTCAATGACAATGCGCCCCAATTATCGATGGAACGACAGGCAACTGTGCACCAAGCGACTGTGGAGTTGGCCAAGCTCCAGACTGCTCGGAGGGAGCAAACGAGTGCTCTGAAGGCCGCAGACGCACGACTCACCGATAATACGATGCTGTTGGAGCGCAAGCGGCAGGTGAGACGTCTCAGTGATGAAAACCAGCAGCTTGCCATGCAGTCGCATGTCCTCGGCGACTATTTAACTCGGAATGTACCCATCTAAGAGCAATAACCGATACGTATCAGATACTGACTTTAGTTAGCGACTCTATCTAATGTTTTACAGCCAATGACCGTGTACTTGAATATGCGTATCAACCAATCACATCCTCGCATGTTCGCGTGGTTGTTGCCTTTGTTCTTCGTCACCTCTCGTTCCCGCCGCTCCTTTGGCTGGGAGGGGGGACGCCTTCGGTCCTTTCGTTACAATTGGCTCTTGCTCCCCTGTGTCTTCTATCAACCTGCAATTCCCTTCCATGGCCACGCGCGAGCCGCCCCTTCCCGAGTCTCCCCCTCTTTCCTACGAAGCTGAAGCTGATGATGATGACACAGGCCTGGGTCTGGCGCTGCTGGAGGAGTCCGAGCCCTTCCTCACCTTCGAGCGCGTGGACTTTGACCCAAGTTCGCAGTTTGTGAGCTTCCAGTTCCATTTCTGCGGCGGCCGTCGCTTCCGTGCGACTATGAACTTGGTCGGGCCTTTCGAGTCGCTGACCCAAGAGGAAGCTGCATCGCCGGCGGTCCGCAACGCGCTGTTGCACGTGGGGCTCTGCATCTTGCCGTGGTTCTGGATGGGGTACAATTGCAAGCATATCCACATTGAGGCCGGGTATCTCAGTCCGGAGCAGGTGAGGAGTAGACGAAACTACTAGGATGAGGCACAGCGTTAGAGCCGCGAAATGATGGGGACTTCGTGCAATGTCCTTGTTCAGGTGCATTTCTGGGAGGAGTTCTATCAGAACGTATTGAGCGAGTTCCTGTATCTGCATGGACTGGATCGTGACCGACTGTATATTCACGTGGCTGCGCCTTCGAGCGATGCGCTGCCGCCTCTACCCGATCGACAATTGGAGTCCCAGGGCAAGGCCAAGATCCTCGTGCCATTGTAAGTGCCCTGAATCCTGTCCGTTTTCAAGTGGTGCCTCTCGTTCGTTGGTCTGACGATGTGGCACTGGTAATACGCAGAGGTGGCGGCAAGGACTCGTTGGTGGTGTATCAGTTGCTGGCCTCGAGCGACACGGCTTGTGCCTGGTTGCACGTTGGCGATCGTCCGCAGGAATTCGAGCGCAGCTGGCGGTTCCGTGAGATCCTGGAGATGACTCAGCATCGGACGGCAAACTCGGCCTTCCGCTTTGAGCACGACATGGACGACGTAATCTGGGCGCGCGAGGTTGGAGGCACGCGCTATCAACCGGCTGGACACCCTTGGGCGGCGCTGGTGGCCTTCGACAGCGTGTTGGCCGCCATTCTGGGTGGCTTCACCCACATCGCCGTTGGCAACGAACGCAGTGCCAATTTCGGCAACAATGTGGTGCATGAAGGTCGTCCGGTGAACCACCAGTACGACAAGAGCTTCGACTTTGAGACTCGTGCACATGCGTACATCCGCACGTATCTGGTGGAAGATCTGCACTACTTTTCAGCCTTGCAGCACTTGTGGGAAGTGCAGATCGCTCGCACCTTCGCGAGTCGCTCCCTGGCGTGTCCCACAGGCCGTGAGAACTTCCTGCGCGTCTTCCTGAGCTGCAACGAAGCTCCAGACGGCGACAAGTGGTGCTGCCAATGCGCCAAGTGCGCGTTCGTGTTCATCCTCATGAGCGCGTGGTGTTCGCCTGAGCATTTGGAGGGGATTTTCGGCGAGAATTTGTATGAGAAACCGGTGATGTTCCCCATTTTCCAGTCGCTGCTGGACGAAGACGGCGTGAAGCCCATGGAGTGCGTCGGCACTGTCCACGAGACGTGGCTGTCGCTGTATTTGGCGCTGCCGATGCACGGCAACAGCACGTTTGTCAAGTCTCAGGAGCTCGCGATTCGCCAAATGGGGGCCGAGCTCCTGCACTTGCTGGAAGATTACAATGACGAGCACTTGCTGCCGCCATTTCTGGTCTCCACACTGCGGCAGCCAGTCATGGCTCGTGGCGCCTAAGAATTTCCTAGTAGGAAAGCAAGCAAGAGAGCCACAACAACAACGAAGCCGGTGATCTTAGCATTCGTGTTAGAAAAGTGCAAAAAAAATTAAACAGGATTAAGGGACAAGTGAATGGTACGAAGCTACGGAACAAGCGTCTCTAAGAACTGGGCCACCTCGTCATCGCCGAGTGCGTGCGCCATGGTGAGTGCCGTCTCGCTGTCCACGTCCTGAACCTTCGGGTCCACACCTTTCGTGACAAGCAGCTTGACCAACTCGACGCTAGAGCAGCCGAAGAGACACGTCTGGCCGCTGGCGTTGGTCGCGTTCAACTCAATGGCGTCGCTCGCGACCAACAGCTCCACGACGTTCTGCATCTCGAACATCACAGCCACATGCAGTGCACGGTCGCCCGTGGACGGCACTGCGAAATTCACGTCCACGCCCAGTGCCAGCATCTCCTTGATTACGCTCAGATGGCCGAAGCGACAGGCCTGGAACAGAGCGCAGTCTTCCTCCTCCTCTTCAACGTCGTCTTCATCCGCCGCTTCAGCGCTGGAGTCCGCACCTAACGACGGCTTGTGCGTCTTCACAATCTTAGTAGCCGACGCAATGGCGCCGTTCTTCAGCAGCAGCATGGCAACAGCCGTGTGCTCCGACTCGATGGCCAGATACAGCGGGTTCGTCGAGTCTTTGGCCGTGCCGCCGTAGTTCACGTCGGCTTTGCAGGCCACGAGCGCGTCCGTCATCTCGGGCAGCCCCGAATTGGCCGCTTGCATTAAGAGGGTCCACCCGTGGCGGTCCACCACGCTGTCTGGGCTCTCCACGCCCTGCTGCTCCAGCAACGCCATCGCCAACGTGCCAAAGCCCTGCATCAACACGCCGGCCTCGGTCTCCATGTCCGCCAGATCCTTCTCCAGCGCAGCCGCATCGCCATGGTCGCCAGCGCCGCTCTCCTCCTCCATCCCCAGCACGTGCACAAAGGCCTCGTACTCCTGCTGCCACGTGTGGAACCACTCCATCAGGTACACGAGTGGGGAGCTCTTCGCGGTTTCGCTGCTCGCCTGCTTCAGCGCCGCCAGATACTGGGTCGCGTCGCCGGCAATCACGCTCTTGCGCACCGCATTGAGCTGCTCGTCCACCGCCTCGGGGGCGTCGGCGCCCAGCACCAGCGTCGCCACCGAGAGCTCGTCAGCCGATTCGTCTCCGCCAGCCATCGATGTCTCGCTGCTTTGTTTCGAGAAATGCGGAACTGAGTCCCATCTGGCTTGGCTGGCCCCGCATCCTCCTTCAAAATTTACTAATGGAGACTATTGCCACAGACTGGTGACTGGCACGGGGGGAGGTGTTAATCGATGTGTATAATAATGTATACTTGAACTTGGAGACAACTGCTGAATTTGATGGACATAATCATGACATCATGATTTCTTTTGGATTCGGTCGGATCCCGACCGCCGGGCACAACCAAGGGAGAACAATGACTGGTGTAGAGCGGCAATCGACGAGCCGCTCATCACTTGCGAATGATCATGGAGCGTTCTCCCACGTCGATGTTGGCTTTTCAGACAGCGTCGGCGCCGCTACACTAGGAAAGTGCCAAGGGCCGTTCGAAATTGTTCGTTGCTGGGCTATGAGTCCAGCAATACATAGGAACTACTGTACCATTGCCCTGAGCTTGGATACGTGCAATTAATTCGGGTATCTTGTCGGCTTCCGAAGATCCAACGCGCCGGAATGCCGTGCTGTCGACTAAATATTTGAGCCAAAGCTCAACGTATAGCGCTATACAGTATTCCTTGTCATTATCCCTCGCAAACTTTCAAAAATGTCGGCACCGTACCGTCATGCCCTAATTAGGTACGCCGCACATGGATATTTATCAAAGGTCACATGAGGTCAACCAAATCTCCCAAAATAAGGCTTTTGTCAACTTAAACAAGTTTTTCTGCACCTCCGGTATTTCTCCGGCCATTTCCACGTCGCGGGAAGACACAAGCTGCTCGGAGGTACATGGTGGATGGGCCGCCGCTGAGTCGCCTTGCACGTCTTCACGCCCACCCTGCCTCGCTATGAGCAGCACCACAGCCCTTGACACCCCCTCCACCCCCGCAACGCTATCTCCCGCAAGCGCCGCGCTCGCCAGCGCTTCCGTGAAGGCGGCGGCCAAGCCTGGCCACGTGGGCGTGGGCTCCCTTCGAATCCGAGGTTGGTGTGGCTTTCTCTGGTCCCCGATGGGTGCATACCGCGTCTTACATTGGAGTTTGGTGTCTTGGTAGTGCTGCAGGCGGTCGATCTTCCAGCGCCGCATGCTGCAGAGAGCAGCGCCTTGTCGACGGCGTCATCATGGCTGCATCTCCCGGGTCGAAGGGCGTCCCAACAACAGCAATTACAGGGAAAAACTCAGCTGGATCGGAATGCACCCGATATGATCTGCGTACTGCTAAAGGCAGCTGGCAGCGCGGTGTTCTCCACGGAGACGCGGCCGTGGGCCAGCGGCATCTGCTGGGACGAAGTAAGTATGATTGATGGTCCAGGGAATGCCGTGTTCTCTGCTAACATATTACCATTATTGCTGTGTTTATAGGAGTTCTATATCGACCAAGTGGCTTCTAATGAAGAGCTCACGTTCTCGTGTGTGAACCGCGCCCGGAATGAATTGCACGCTTGTCCGTTGCCCCAAGAAGAAGCCAACTCCTGTCCAGGGTTCCTCGGGAAAGGTGAGTTTCATCCCGTTAAAACTGTGTTTTAACCGCCGACACTCGAGTGCTGCAATGCCTGACTAACTGGCTGATGCTGCATTGCTCTGTGATGCATTGATACAGTGTGCGTGCCGCTTGCCCGCCTTCCGGAAGGCGAGGAAGTCGAGCAGTGGTATCCTCTAGT
Source organism: Nothophytophthora sp. Chile5 (assembly GCA_001712635.2). Lineage (NCBI taxonomy): Eukaryota > Oomycota > Peronosporomycetes > Peronosporales > Peronosporaceae > Nothophytophthora > Nothophytophthora sp. Chile5. The sequence continues at coordinate 13,594 of MBAC02000573.1, forward strand.
CCCGAAGGAGTCGTCGCTTGCCTTGCGAACAGCGCTACGGGTCTTGCTTTGCTTCGTACCTAACGGAACGGCGTTTGTCCGCACGCCAAGCGCCGAGAGGCGACGAGTGACGCCCACTTCAGTGCTGCCGCCGTCTCCAGCGAACGAGATTTCTTCAGCCTCGCCCGTAGCAAAACGGTTGCAGATGACGCTCCCCTCAAGCCTCGACACGACGGATGATGTTGCCATCCCGTTGGAAATGGGGATCGTTGACTATGTGATTGTCGTAGGGGCTGCATTTGGCAACGACCACCAAACGAGTCTAGACGAGTCACAAGTGCGTTTCCGGTATCCACTGATCGATCGGCAAGGATTCCCATTGCCGACAAAGATCGAGTGGTTTTGCTTCCCCGATGGTCCAGAGATCGTCGTGCAAGCCGAGCGACCACGGAGCAAGGTGTTCTCGTTTGTGCTGGTCGGCGGAGATGATGGGTTATGTCGGTGCTATGTCGTGTGTCTCGTGGTGTATCATCGGTCCCTGGCCCCGCAGCAACAGGATCCGCCGAAGACTCAGGAGGAGGGAGAAAAGGTGTGGTATGCCACTTGTGTGGCACTTCTCACGCGGATCCCAGTGATGGAAGAGGCGACGGCGTGCCTTCTGGGCGTCGCACGTGCTTGGCTAGCAGCCGATTCAAGGCGAAGCAACGACTCGGACGGTGGCGAGGGGACGACTAAAGTGCTCAAGCATCTCGCCAATCTCTGCCACGATATCGTACTTCCGATTCGTGGCGTCTTTGGCGTGCAATTCGCGATCGACAACTTGAAAATACGGCTTGTCGTGCCTTCCAATACGTCTATCTACACGGCGAGAGACCCGGAGCGACCTGAACTGCGTCGCTTGTCCTCAACCCAAGGTGGACAGATCTCCCCGCTCAAGTCGTCGTCGAGGAGCTTCATTGCCATCCAGCAAGGGTTTCAGCCATTGGTGTACTCGCTCGAGCCAATCTTCCAGCTCTTCGACATCAAGACTATCATTCACCTCGTGACGCTCGTGCTGTGTGAATACCGGATCCTAATCCACTCGTCGCAGCAGTCTCTGCTGTGTCCCGTGGCCGAGGGACTCTGTGCACTCATCTATCCGTTCCGGTGGCAGCATCCATATGTGCCCATCTTGCCTCGGGTACTGTCGGAGTATCTTCAGGCCCCACTCCCATACATTCTGGGCATTGACTCAAGCTGGCTACAGGGCATGCTGGAGGGTGGCCGACCTGAACATCTCGTCATCGTTGACGTGGATCGTGGGACCATTCAGCTACAAGAAGCAGGCGGCCCAGTACTGCCTCACAAGCTGACAACAGGTCTCCACCGCCGTCTGAAAGCCATTCTCCACCCGTCGTTGTATGAAGATAACGGAGTAGACGGCTTGGACTGGGGTAGCAGCTTCGATGGTGATAGAAACAGCGACTTCGCTGACCTTTTTAGGGATTATCAGAGGGGGGAAGAGCGCAGAGGAGTCGTGGAGTGGCGGGATGGGACGGAGAAGCGCGTTCGTACGGAGTTCGCGTGTTTTCTTGCGGCGGTGGTGCGGGGTTATCGCGAATGCCTGTTCTTCGTGAATCAGAGCCTGCCGGTGTTTAACAAGCGCCGCTTCTTTGAAAGCGACACTACGGACAGCGAGGTGGTGCCGTTAGTAACCCGCGTGTTTTGCACGCAAGCCTTCCAGACGTTCCTGGAGACCCACAGCTCCGCGGAGCTCAGTGTGTTCCACTCCACGTACCTGACACTTTGCCGCGGCTCCAAGGACTCGCAATGGCCCTCTGGGATGCGATCGCCTTCGGTTTCTCAAAACCAAAACGCGATGAAAGACACGGAAGCGACACGGATCCACACACCAGTGCTCGTCATGACGGCAAGTGACAACCGAAAAGCTGCGGGAGTTGATGGTAATGGGGAACATGTGACGATACCAGACGACGTGGTGATCTCCGTTGATGAAGAAGAGACGATTCGAAGCCTCGGGGAGAAGATCGAAACCTTGCTGGATGAAGAAGGTGAGATCAAACGAGATCCGTTCGCACTGGAGACTGGCGAGCTCCAAGCGCTTTCAATGGCACCGCAACGACACGTGACGCCGCTGAATCATCACCAACTCGCACAGCAGATTGGCGTGGAATCCAAGGTGCTGAAAGCCAATGCGCATCTGCTGCGAAACGCGCACCAAGTGAACCAGTATCGCCTGCTTCTTGGCAACCTAGCGGGGTTCCCTCTGGCAGGTTCAGCTGGCGTGGGATCCAGCAGCCGCCTCTTGTCCTCGGAAGACGAGCGCATTGAGCAAATGCTGCACAAATGCTTGACGGCGGTGTTCACATCGGACGACACGTTGGTCGAAGACGAGATCCGGGTACGAATGTGCTCTGCTGGACTGTTGTTAGGCTGCAATGCCCTTCCGTTGACCCTGCATCTGCCTTCTTGTCGCTTTTTTAGGCCTGTGAACTGCACTTCAAGAGTGCCTATGCCCGTGAACTGTTCGTGTTGATCCTGATGCAGCCCAACAATCAGTACGTGGAGAGCAAGAGTGGCTCTCCCATGGCCGGGGGAACGAGGAGCTCCTCGACGTGGTACAATCCGAAAGGCTCTGGGAACTGCATCGGCTCGGCTGGCTTCCGGTTGCTGGCGAGGCTGGCATCGGCATTAATGAACCAGTGCGCGGTTCACGAAGATTTTACCGATGCACGAGGCATCTTGCAGGTGGCGTCCCAATACTATCACTACGTGGAAGACAAACACAGCGGCATTGGCTTTGGTACGTAGTCTTATCAGCTGGTATTGGGGCCTTTCCTGCGTCTAGTACTCTGCTTACTGCCCTGGTTACTCATATTGTGCTGCTGGTCTTGGGTGGGTGTAGCAAAGAAGGAGTATCTGGTGACGCCGTTGCGGTTGTTGCCGATCTGCCGGTCGCTGGATCTGTGGCAACACGCATTCAGCTGCGAGATCGAGGCGGCTAATCAAGCGGACCCAACCGAGTCCGACGAAGAGGCTCGGGATGCCGTGAGCGACGAGTTGTTCTTCTCGGTCATTGGCAGCCTCATGTACGACATGTTGAGCTTCGAAGTGCCGCTGCCGAAGGTATTGACGTTCGTGGCGGTCATGTGCTCCACCTACCAAAAAGGCCGAGACCTGCTGGACACACTCAAGCAGCTAGCGGAGAACGTGTACCGCGCGTTGGACTTGTCCAAAGATATCAAGCCGTCTCCACCCAAAGAGGCCATGCAGTCCAGGACCAGTGATAGAAGCACCGCCTTCTCAAGGCCAGACGTGCCAAGTACCTCGTCTAACCCGGTCCAGACTGCTGACAAAACGACGGGGTCGTCATCCTCGGCCGTGGCGTTCGCGGAGAGCCCCGTGCTGTCGCGAGAGTACGATCTGGACACAGTGATTCGTCGCAAAATGTCGGTCCGCGATGTCAAACAGCATCCGCGAGAAGCTCACTGCCCAGGACCGATCGACAAGGACGAGGACACTCAGGAACAGAATGGAAATCCGCATCAGCATACGGACTGGATGAGTCGAACACCGCCAACGCGGCGTCGCCAGTCCAGCGTGGCCTTCCCAAACGCAGTGCTTGCCACTTCCGGCTCGCCTGTGTTAAGCCTGGTTACGGATGGAGGACGGGCGGCTTGCGGTCTGGCGGACGCGCGGATCAACGTGATCGACACGGAGCCGATAGACGACGAGAAAGGCGTGAGACTCGAGGGTCACACCTCCGCCGTCGTGGCTGTGCAGATGCGGGGCAACACGTTGATTTCGGGCTCAAGAGACCATACGCTGCGGTCGTGGGACCTGCGAGCGACCCCGAAGAAGCGGCACATGTTTGCCTTCTTCTCGCTGTCTTACGGCACTAGCAACACTACGGCTTTAATAGGCGAGGGCTCCTGCGAGGTGGATGGCGCCTCCGTCTCGAAGCGTAGTCTCGTGTTGCGAGGCCACTCGGCCGCAGTCACTTGCATGGAACTCGGCCGCCAGCTCGGCTCGACGCGTGCGTTGGTGGCTTCTGGCTCGGACGACGGCACGGTACGACTGTGGGAAACCACACGCGAAAGCAGCGTGGCGGTGCTTGATGGCGACAAAGGCACGACTACTACCAGTCCGGCAACGAATGGCGGGGTCAGCTGTCTGCGGTTCCTGGCGAGTGACGACGACTTGGCCGTGGGCTGTCGCTGCCGCTCGCTCCAGATCTGGGACTTGGCCGCTGGCAAGATGAAGGTCAAGGTGGAAGCGCATCGTGCCGGCGTTCGCGACTTGCAGGTCTCCGGCACGAGACTGGTGACGGCGGCCAACGATCGGGTCGTGAAGGTCTGGGACGCCGCGTTTCGCAGCGGTAGCGGGACGCAACAGTACGTTCAGGCGCTTCGTGATCATGGCGGACCGATACACTGCGTGAGTCTCGGCGGGCCGGCGGATCCCAACATCTGCACGGGCGCTGGCGACGGTCTGGTGCGTTTGTGGGACCTGCGGTACGTGCAGCGTGGCCCGCGACTCACATTGCGTGGTCATGTGGGACCGGTCACGCGGCTACAACGCGACTTCACGAAGCTCGTGTCGGCTGGAGAGGACGGATGGCTGCGTGTGTGGGACATGCACTCGGGTGTGTGTCTGCGTGAGAAGCAGGTCCATCGCTCGGGCGTCACATGCCTGGAGATGCGGGACTCCCTTGTGTACTCAGGCTCCTGGGACGGCTCTGTGTGCGTGTGGGACATTGACAACGTCGGTCGAGGCACCGCGTAAGGTAGAATCGGGGTGGGAATGAAGAGCTGCGCAAGTATCGAGCGAGGAATCCAAATGCTGAAGCTGGAATTGAGTCGATCGGATCGGAACTGGAGTTTTTTTGGGCTTCAATCAGTTGCCGCGGCTGTTGACGGATAACGGCAGCATTGGCAGCAGCAAGGAGCGTTTTCGACCAAGAAGCTGACAACATGGCGACTGTGGTCATGAGGCCGCGACGCTCCACTCCTACTCCCTCTCCTGCCTCATCCTCTTCGTTATCGAGCGAGTATTCGTCGTCGGACTCTGCAGCGGGGGCGAACCCGAAGAAGTCGTCGAAGAAGGCGCCAGGTCGCCGAAGGAAGAGGCACGGACAGCAACACTCGAAGCTCAAACCCGGTTCGCATCGCCGATTGGATTCCAGCAAGTATAGCGTTCACAGTACGGCAGTTCATGACGCCAACTTCCTGTCGAAGCCGTTGGAAATCGAGCTTCTCGTCGATGCGCATCAAGCAGATGGCGAGTCGAGAGCTGCCACTAGCTCCGATGATGAAGGTTGCAGCAACTCGAAGCCGATACTTGTGGCTGTGCGATGCCGACCGCGTCAACGTCAACGGAACGAACGGCGAGAGGCGAATGCTGTAGCCGCTCGAAGATCTGGCGACTACAGATCACACTCCAGCACGTTCGATTCCAGCGACAGCAGCAGCGAAGACGAGACGAGTCACGGACAGTCGACTTGCACCAGCATCCAGCGTGGCGTTTTCGAGTATTTACCAGGTCGAGAGTCCGTTCACACAATTAATCACGACGGTGGGAGCACGTTACTACCGCCACATTCGCAACGACCGCGTCGTCTTCACGTCCAAGCGCTGCCACATAGCGGAGGCGGGGTACTTGGCACACGCAGCTTCGATTTCGACTATGTCTTCCCGCCATGGAAGAAGCAGCGGGAGGTGTACGACGAGTGCGTCCAAGTGCAGATCCAGCACGTCTTACAGACTCAGCAGCACGGCCGACCGCAGCATGCGACGATCGTGGCGTATGGCCAGACAGGCACCGGCAAGACGTACACAATGGGGATGTTGAGTGACTTCACGGACCACATAGAGCAAGGCTTGATCCCGCGCGCCTTGACGCAGATCCTGGAGTTCGCTAGCAGCTCCAACGCCAAAGAAACGACAGTCGACGCTCCCCAGCTCTATGTGACCATGTCATTCCTGCAGATCTACCTGGAGACCGTCCAGGACCTGTTGATACTGCCAGCTTCGGAGGGTGGGGACCTCAAACTGCGGAGAAGTCGAGGCGATCATGTGCCACGAAGTGGGAGAAGCTGTAGCGGGGATCTGCCCGTTCGTCAAGGCCAGGATGGAGGATTCCATGTGGCTGGGCTAAGTGAGTACGACATTCACTGTATGGAAGACGTGCATGCACTGCTAGCGCTTGCGACGCGTAACCGCGTGCTGGCTGCAACCGCAAGGAACAAGACGTCGTCTCGGAGCCACACGCTGCTTACAATCTCCCTCCAACGTCGTCGTCGAAGGCCAGACAGCGGGAGAAGCGGCAGTGAGGACGAAGAGGACGATGACGAAGCGGAACAGAGAGTGTCGACGATTTCGTTCGTGGATCTGGCGGGCTCCGAGCGGGTGGACGGTGCTCTGCACTTCCTCCGAGCTACCCGAGCCCGACAGGAGCTGCGAATCCGAGAAGCCAAGTTCATTAACAGGTCGCTGAGCGCACTGGGCGGTGTCATCGCCGCACTGGCACAGCCCAAAGCTCGTCACGAACAGACCTCAGCCTCGGTGGCTTCCGCACATGTGTTGGCGAGACTGAACGCTTCTTTGCAAGGCACCCCCCAATTCCCTGCCGCTAGCAAGCAGCAGCAGCATATCCGCTTTCGAGATTCGCAGCTCACGAAGCTGTTGCAAGGCCGTCTGATGGCCGGCCGGGGTCGGCTGCTGCTGATCGCGACGGTGGATGATCAGACCGCGAATCTGGCAGAGACGCTGTCGACCCTCAAGTTCGCAGCACAATGTCGTCGGGTGGAGCTACAGCGCGCTCCTGGACTTCGGGAAGCCCGTGCTGCTCGACTACGTCGCCAACAAGACCAATCGCTGCTGGATCAGGTGTTCAAAGACATGAAGACCATGCACGAGGACCGCGAGGCAGCGCTTCACGTACGTTGCAGTCTCTATCGACACTTGTATCTCGTGTATGGCTGCGGAACTGACTTGTTGTGTGACTTTCAGCGTGAATATCAAGCGCGGATTGAAGCATTGGGACGTAAGTTAGAGGCCGCGAGATCGTCGTCGACGGCTCAAGATGCTGCGGCGATGCATCTGGCTTCGTATACTGCGCTGTGTTCGCTTGCGGACGAGGCTGCTAGGTCTAGTGCGTTTGCAGGTGAATGCCGATTGGAGCATCATCCGCGGATCGGCGACTTTCGGAGCGAAGCCGATATGATCCAGTACGTCTCGGGCCTTTACCACCAGCTGAAGGCGGAGCTGGCGACGAAGCAGTCGCGACAGGAGGAAAGCAAACGCGCATTTTCGACGCCGGTGGAGAGTTCTGGGCCTGCTGAGCCTCGGGAGACGACGTCTCCTGCAGCTTCAGTTGCTCACGAGGGCAAGCAAGTCGAGAAGAGCCACGGCAAGCAGCTGGAGCCGTCCACCACCGAGGCGAAGGCTCGTAAACCCAGTAATAGCGGCAACAGGCCGCCTTCCGCTCGCTCAGATGACAGTATACACTGGTCGGAAGAGCAGGAAGCGGAGTTCCGCGTTATCGCACGGCATTTGCTGGCCACCCACGCGCTCGACACGCTCGTCTTGAGCTCGTCCGACGAGGAGACCACGCCATTCAGCCAAATCGATGGTCACTAGCCCCAATCCACTGGATCAAAGACCAGGGTGAGGCCGCTTGGCTGCATTCCTTCCCCTCTATTATAGTGTTAGTGGTATACGAGGGCGACTATCAGCCTCATGGCTCTTTCTTAAGTGGGGAGGCCGGAGTAGGAAGTTACACTCCCGAACGCGCCGCGATCATGGTCAACGCGGCGGCGCGCGGGATTCGGAGCGAGGTCTGCAGGTTGGCGAGGCACTGCTCCTCGAAGAAGTCACGGACTAGCAGTTTGATCGAGCGACAGGCGAGCTGGTACAGCTTCTGGTAGGACTCGGGGCGCGTGCGGAGCTGCGTCGGCGACACGTGGAACTCGGCGAGGCACAAATCGAACCACAAGCGCTCGTCGCCGCCCAGTCGGTGCCACGAGCGACACACGCCCCGCGCCGCGCACAGAGACGCGCCGTCGAGGAAGGTCAGGATCGAGCCCACATTCTCATCGCACGTGGCGTTAAGTAGAGTGAGCGGCCGCTTGGGACTCAAGGCAACGGCTGCCGACTCCACGATGAGAGGCGATGGAAGGCCATTGTGCGTTTGGAGCCACTCGGCAGCCACGCGAGCCTCGGGAGAGAGCGCACCGCCTGCAGACGGAGCCAGAGGATGCACGATTAGCTCTCGCGATGGGGATAGAGCCATGCTGGCGGCTGCGGAGACGGTAGCAGCGTGCGCGTCGAGCGGGAGACAGAAGGTCATCGTTGGCCGCAGTCGAAGCTTCTCGAATGCGCTGGACGACGACAACTTCAAAGGTGAAGCTGGGCGGTTAATTATCAGAGCGTTATTTTGGGACAATGAAGTCGTGAAACCAAAATAACGCACCGAAAGTTCGTATTTTGAGAAGTCCATATTTGGGGAATCGCATTTAGACCACCGTGTTTTGGATTGACAAATCTACACCTCACCGGGAAGTGGAATGGTTCATTCAGATTTTTGAAAGGCCACCAAATACCGGTATTTGCCTGCCAATCGTGGCCATGATGGTCACTATTTGCCCATTCGAAGAGGGAGTCAACGCAGCAAAGCAAGCACCACACTCGGCAAGGCCTGACTTCCAGCGACGTCCATTCTCCTTGCCGGTCTATTGATAGCCGCGCCCCTCCTCGATGGTCCTGGTGGCGACGGAGAAAGCGTCGGGCGCTTTCCTCACGCCCGTGCGCGGCTCGGTCTCCAAGAACCGCAAAGCGGAGAGCATCACGAGTCCGTCGGTGTCTTCGTCAGCCGTCAAGATGCCCGTCGAACCGGCAGAAGAGCGCAGTCCTGGCTCTGTCAGTGGCAGCGCCAATGCAACTCGCAAGAGGAAAAGCATCGGCTCCAGCGCGGCGAAGACGCCGCCCGGCAGCTCCCAGACCACGCCTCAAGCGAATAAGAAGCGCGCGCGCATGTCCATCGGCACGCCCGGCAAGGCGACGCCGCTGGATGGCGAGCGCGAGCAAGACGTGGCCAAGCGCTTCGTGGACCTGGAGGTGACGGAGGTGTACAAGGCGATCCGCAAGAGCACCGGCAGTCTGGGCGGTAATGCCGCCGGCGGTGCCATCTACGGAGAGATCACGCAGGCTTCGTTCCAGCGTGTGGTGGACTACCTGAAGCAGCACTGCGAGCTGTCGGCTGCCAGTCGCTTCCTGGACGTGGGCTCTGGACTGGGCAAACCCAATTTCCACGTAGCTATCGACCCAGGCGTCGAGGTCTCCTACGGCGTCGAACTGGAGGAGCTACGCTGGCATTTGTCGCTGCACAACCTCCGTAGTGTGTTGATGCTCGAGTCGCAGCGTGATAAGCGGCCGCGCTCGGTGTTTTCGGCAGGGGACATCACCCATGCGCGTTCGCTGGACCCTTTCTCGCATATTTATAGCTTCGACGTGGGCTTCCCGCCCGATGTCATGGACAAGATGGCCGAGATCTTCAACCGCAGCTCCGCCAAGTACTTTGCCAGCTTCCATGCGCCGCGGAAAGTGTTGGACATGTACGGTTTCTCGGTGGAGAACATCGGACGCGTGGCCACGTCCATGGCTGGCTCCAGTGAGGGCCATCAGTGCTATTTCTACCGCCGCGTGGCGCCTTCGTCCAGTGACGAGGACGACGTCGACTCGGACTGCCAGGAAGTGCCTGTGCCTGTGCCTGTGTCGCCTCCCAAAGGCAAGGTACCGAAGCTGACCATCGACCCGCTCTTCCGACAGGGCTTTGATCTGCTCAAGCGGGACCGCGAGGGGATGTTGGAGTGGGTCGCGGAGTTCTTCGGCCAGGAGGTGTACGCTGGACGTACTCGCCAGCAGAAGGCTCGCAGTCTGCGCGAGATGCGCGAGCGACCCATCGAGTCCTATTACCGCGTGGTGCGCAAGCCACGCGCTTCTACGACTCCGGTCGGCTCGGCGCTCAAGAAGACGAGCAAGAGGAAGACGTCGCGCCGACTCGCTCGCGACTGAACGGAGCAGAATGGACGAGCGGGGGATTAATGTGCGAGTCTGTGGCTGTTGCTGGTGTCGTTTCTTCCAGACGAGAGAGGCCAAAGCGATAGATATGGAGAGGGAGAGAGAGAGAGAGAGAGGTTCATACTGGGGGTGGAAGGGCAAGATCGGTATTAATACAAGCTTCATGATGCATTAAACGCTGTCGTGTCTTCGCTGTCTGGATGCATGCTGATTGGCGATCAAGACGTTCGACTGGCACCAACGGACTCGACGAAGAGCTTCTTCTGCAGCGGCGAGAACACGTCGCCGCCCGCGTGGATGCAGGAGATTAAATAGGTCACGTCCTTGCTCTCGAAGCGCTCTTCCTGGCGGAACTGGTCCAGTTCGTCGCCAAATGCCGACGTGAACTCCTCCATGTACAACTCCCGGAACTCGTTCTGAACGGCGGCATCTCCGCTGTCAGTGGCGAGATGCAACTGCAACTCGCGATCAGCAGTGGCCAGCAGCTCGCGACTGACATGCGCCGTCTTGTTCACGACGCCCAAGCGCGCGCACTGCTTGCCTGCGTCCTCCATCTCGTCCCCTGCCGCTACCAGGTCCTGAAGCAGCAGCGTCGCCTTCTTGTCTTCCTCTTCTTCGTCCTCCTCCGCTTCGCTGTCCATACTCTCGTCGTCGTCCTCTCCCGCCTCCACCAGCGTCTTCTGCAGGCGCGAAAGCGCAGCCGACGCCTCCAAAGTCTGCGCAATGAGCTCGGCGCAACGCATGCTTTTGTCGGTGGCGGCGGCCAGAAGTTGCTGCCTTTGCTCGTCACTCACAGCGCCTGAGATCGTCGCGGAAGCATCCTCCGCACGCGCACACACTCCGGATGACGGACGGAACGGGTCCTCGCCGAACGCCGCGATCAGACGGTCGTAACGCGCTGCAAGACGCGCCGCGTTGCCATGCTCGCCTTCCATTTGCCTTCGGTGGAGAGTGTTGCAGCGGTGGTGCCCACCCATCGCGTTGAGGGCATATATTCATAATAAATGTACTTTAGCAGGCTAAAATAGCAATAGTGGGAAGACGTGCAACTTCAGTTGCGAGTGTTGGGGACTGCAGTTCAGTGTATACATCCGTATACTCCCTGTAGAATCGGATCGTCATCATTTGCTTTCTGCTTGGGGTTTTCTCTTGCTGTCCGGATACCGAGCATACATTTGTCCGGATACTGAAAATTTCCTTCTTCTACCCAGGATATCATGCGCGACTTTGAAGTGGCGTCATTTCAGTTTTCTCTTCACGGAAGACACGACAAATCTATTTGCCTTCTAGAACCGCTCGGATTTAGGCGGAAGGACATGGATATGGTGAGCAAGGCGCTCCCGGACGTGCAGCTGGAGCTCGCCCGGCTTCTGGACCGTGCTGGGGACGCCGGCGGCGGTCTCTGGACCGCGCTGCGGCTCCAGCTGGCGCGGTTGACGCGAACGGGCGCCGCGATGGCATTGCGAACGTCGCGCATGGCCGGCGACTTGCGCGGACACATGAAGGAGCAGCACCCGTACGCTGTGGGCGGCGTGGCGACGCTGGTGGCGGTGGTGGTCGTGCTCATGGTGTTGTATCTGTGGGTGGCGTCGCGCCAAGTGCGGCCTCGGAAGCAGCCGCTTCGGCCGGACAGGAGGCCGGCGTCCCCCACGTCCAAGCGGTTGCGGCACAACTCAAAGCACTCCAAATCGTTCTCGGATCTACTCGAAGCCGAGCGCGACCGCATGCAGGAGAACCGTCAGTTGGAGCTCGAGGATAACATCACGTTCCCCAAGGAACTGCGCCAGAACTGCGGGCCAGAGAACCTCAAGTTCATCTACGACTCGCTCTCCAAGGTCTTCTCATTCTTACGCGGCGAGTTCGTGGAGCCTTTGGCTCGCGAACTGCGCATCCTTCGGTTCTCCAAAGGCGAGGTGATCTGTGAGAAAGGAGCGCATGAAGGCTCCATCCTGCTGCTCGTGAACGGCTCGGCGTCGCTCACGATCCACGGTGATGATGGCCAGCAGTTCTCCAAGTTGGTGGGTCGCGGTGACACTCTGTCGTCATCACTGCCGCTGTTAGCTGTGCTGGTAAACGAGCTGGAACATGGCGAGTGCAAAACGCAAGTGGAGAAAGTGTGTGGCAAGCTCTCAGCTCGAGCGGAAGAGGACGACACGCGACTGTTCCAGATCCCCACACATGCCATCCAAGAAGTGTTGCAGAAGTACCCGGAGGCCTTTTACCGCTTGGCTCAAGCAGCTCTGAGTCAAGTGGAGAAGATCACAGCCAAGTCACTGATCGACCATTTCGGATTGGCGTCCAAGATCATTAATGCCACACCATTGGTACATCCGCTGTTACTTGGAGGTGAAGCCGACGCGTCGATCACCGACCCGTCACCCAAGGATTTCGTGGATAGTGTGGCGGATTCCATCGGGCTATTCGACCCAGAACTGCGCTCGACACTTGCGGATTGTGTGCAGATTCTAAAACGGAAGAAGCAGCAAACAGTTCGCACTGAAGCGGATTGGACGAGTGCGGCAGGCGTCCACATCGTTCTGGACGGCGTCGTTAGCGTCCAAATCGCCACGGGGACCAACCAGTTCACAGAGCTGTACCAAGCCACGAAAGGCTGTGAGATCGGCATCTCCGCGTGTTTCATCGACTCTCGCTATTACACCACACGCAGTGTCTGTCTGGAAGACGCGACACTACTCTGGATCCCGGACGCGCTCTTCTGCAGCCTGTTGCAGATCAATCCGGTGGCTGTGAAGTGCACACGTCACTTATTAGAGCAATACTCGGACTTGGTGTGTGTGGCCGACACATCTTTCGACTGGCTGCATCTCCACAGCGGCGCGAGTCTCTTTGACCGCGGGGACTTGTGTGATTCCGTGTTCACTGTCATTAGCGGCCGCTTGCGTGCGGTTCAAGTGCATTCGTATCGAGGCAAAGACGTGGAAACCACGAGTGAATTGGTGCGTGGCGCCACACTCGGCGCCTTGGATATGCTCTCGACGGCAGCCAGTAACTCGTCGGTGTTTGCGATCCGAGACTCGCAGATCTCGCAGATGTCCCGCAATGTTTTCGACTATGTGGTGAGTAAATACCCCACAGTACTCATCCATTTCACGCAGAACCTGGCAAGACGGCTGCCAGTGACGCGGATGGATGCCTTGAAGGCTGAAACCAGTGGCGCTAAAGGCCGGAGTAGCTTTTTGCTGTCTCTAGGCTCGACTGCATCCACGCCGGGCGGCCAGAAAGTTGGCAGTTCGCTGCCGCTGGGTACGATCGCAGTGCTTTCATTGACCAAGATGTCCCAACTTCAGACGTTCTGCGCGCATCTGGAGCAATCATTGAAGACATTGGCGACAGTCGAGACGGTGTCTTCGCAGAAGGCCAAGGCGTTCCTGGGCGACCAGTGGATCAGCAATTCTCGTGTGGCGCAAGCGAACTTAAGCGCGTGGATGGGGGACATAGAGAGCTCAAGCGAACTCGTGATCTACGAGGCAGACTCGCAACTCACGGCCTGGACCAAGCTCTGTATTCGCCAGGCCGACCACATCTTGCTGCTTTGCTCCGATGCACATCCCCAACAAGCCTTCTTGAGCGACATGGTGTCAATTCTCGAGGACGCGTGGGATAAGAGAGACGCCGACATCAGCGTCGTGCGGATCCGTGAGAAGGACTGGACGCTGGGGGCGCTCGAAGCTGCTGCCAAGCTGGAAGCCACGGGACATTCACGTACATACGCCATCAAAAAGAAGCTGCGTCTGTTGATGGACAGCCCTATGTTGCCACGTTTCCTACTCCCAATGGAGAAGTACGAGTGGATCGGCGGGTTCCACAACGTCCAGTTCCCGTTTGAAGAGCATCGCGCAGATTTTCTGAGGCTGAGTCGTCGAATCACAGGCAATGCCGTTGGTCTGGTGCTTGGCGGCGGAGGCGCGAGGGGTCTGGCACATCTGGGAGTTCTACGGGCACTGGAAGAGTGTGGCATTCACGTGGATGTGGTCGGTGGCACGAGCATCGGCGCCTTCATCGGCGCCATCTACGCACTGCATCCGCATGACTTGGGACTGGTGGAGTCCAAGGTTCAGCAGCTGTCGTCAGGGCTGAGCAGTATCTTCGAGAAGCTGCGGGACCTGACGCTGCCCATTTCGTCATTTTTCAACGGCACGCGCTTCAACCAGAGCATCCGCGCCCATTTCTTCGACCTGTCCATAGAAGACCTGATGCTCAACTACTTCTGCGTGTCCACGGACATCGCCAAGTCCCGGATGAGCGTGCATCGCAGTGGCCCCGTTTGGAAATACGTCCGTGCCTCCATGAGTCTACAAGGCTACTTTCCTCCCATCTCGGAGAACGGCTCGCTGCTCCTGGACGGCGGCTATATGAACAACCTCCCGGCCGACGTGATGAAGGAGGAAGGAGGCATCAAGTACATCTTCGCGGTGGACGTGGGCAGCGAGCCACGGACTGAGTTCTACGACTACGGCAGTACTCTGTCAGGCTGGTGGCTGCTCTGGAACAAGCTCAATCCGTTCGCCAAGACCGTGGCCGTCCCGTCCATGGGTGACGTGTCGGCGGCGTTGGCCTACGTGTCTTCGGAGCAACACAAGGACCGCATCAAGGAGGAGTGCGTCGACCTGTATTTACGCCCGCCGGTCAATGACTACGGCACACTGCAGTTCGACAAGATGGAGGAGATCATCGACGTTGGCTACAAGTACGCGCTGCCTCGCGTCCAAGCTTGGGCGGCCCGTGTCCTATCCGCTGAGCCCGACGCAGACATCAAGCGCACATCGCCAGCAGCCACACCGACCAAACGCAGCGTCGTTGCCGGCGGATAGACGGCCAAACGAGCAGAGGAGACAGCAAGGAAGAGGAAGACAGCACGGCAAATAAATAGGCCCTGGCTTTATGAGTGGCTGGCACCTGCTTCTGTTCGCAGTGCTGGCTTAGGCCGGATCCCAAAAGAGAGATCGAGTCTTAGGACGAGTGCGAGTCCTCCGAGATCCGCGGCATCCCGTCTGTGCTGCGCGACTTGACGATGGACACCATGTTGTCTTTGGCCGTGCGGAGGAAGAGCATGCCGAGGAACGAGAACTGCGTGAACAGCACCGCGAACTCGGCTTCATCCACCGTCCACGACGACGGTGTCGGCTTGATCGAAGACGAATGGCCCATCGCTGCCACAGCGTTCTGGCGCTTCTCCTCTTGCTCGTCCATAAACTTGAAGAACACCTCGGCCAATGGCTCCGGACACTCCAGTTTGTCGAAAGCGACGGCAAAGTGCGCTCGCGTAAGTACGAGATCCTCCTTCGCCACCTTCTGGCCGTCCTCCTGCATCTTGTGCAACGCCGCGAAGACCATCGTGGCGAACGACTGGTGGTGGTTCCGGAGAGCGCGTACACCTTCGCAGAAGTCGCTGGCGTCGATGAACCCGTCGTGGTTCTGGTCCAAGAAGCGCACGAACGTCTTCTCGTCGATATACGGCGACAGCCCGAGGCCTTTGGCCATCACATGGGCATTCCGCAGGGGAATACTGTCTCGCCCTTCGACCGACAGTTGGCGGATCATCATATCGATGGTCGTTTCGTCCACAAGCGCCTGGAAGTCAGCCTCGTTCTCATCGGCCAGCATGGAGGCCATGAACGACCCCATGTTCTCCGACTTGCGGTCCATATTGAAGCGCTGCAGTCGCGCCATCATACTGGAGCTCAGTTCACGGTCATCCACACTTGCTCCAAGCGTGCCGTCGTCCACCCGTGTGATCCACGGATGCGCCAGTACCTCGTCCACTGTGATCCGTTCCTGAGCCCGGACTTGGAGCATCCGAGCCACCAGCTCCTTGGCTGAGCCGGATACGTGTGCCCAGTCTTGTGGGTCGAACGTGAAGTCGCCTCGAGCGATCTTCATCAAGATTTCCACCTCCGAATCCCCGTAGAACGGCGGATATCCGACCAACAAGATGAACAGGATGACCCCGGCACTGAAAACATCAGCAGCTTCGGTATACGAATGAGCTGTGATGACCTCAGGGGCCATGTACCCGATGGTTCCAGCCATGGATTTGCCTTGCTCCAATGGGTTCTGCTTGCCGTTGACCATCCGCGCAAGGCCAAAGTCCGTGAGCAGGATCTTGGAGTCCGGAGCTTCCGAGGCGAAGAGGATGTTCTCAGGCTTGATGTCCAAATGCAGGATGTTGTGGGCATGGAGCGCCTGCAGAGCCGAGACCAGCTGGAACATGATACTCGCGGCGTCTCGTTCCGAGTATTTGCCGCGTTGCACCACGCGGTCGTAGAGCTCGCCGCCCGTACAGAGCTCCTGGATGATGTACACTTTGCGATGCTCCTCGTAAACCTTGTGTATAGTGATGAGATTCGGGTGCTTGATGGTGTTCGTGATGCTGCGTAGGATCTCCACTTCAGCTACCACCGCCTCGCGGTGTCGGAACTTGGCCACATCCACGATTTTCACGGCGAAAGCCGAACCATCGCGTTGATCTTCCAGTCGCTGGACCACCCCATTGCCGCCCACGCCCAACACTTTACCCATTGTATAGTGGCGTAGCCACACCAAGATGTCCACGCAGTCCGAGAGCGCCCGCAGCCACCGCCGCTTGGTGGCAGCATCGCCTGCTCGTAGAAGCCACGGCTTCTCGTCGGGCCCAGGCGTGACGGCGAACGTGCGGTCGTCTATGTCCTCTAACACGGCGTCTGCGGTCATCGGCACCCGTCGCTTGGGCTTGTGGCGTCGCTTCGAAGCCGCCGAAGTCGGTGGAGAGGTAGTGAAGTCGCTGACGTCCTCGAAGTAGGCGAGATGGCGACCGTCCAGCTCCACGAAGCGCGGCTTCCACTTGCGTCGCCACCGGAAGCCGCGCTTCTCCAGAGTCCCGGAGACCACGGGCGCCTTCACCCAGAGCTCCTGGCCGCCGTGGCGCTCTGTGATCGTGTGCGGCAGCGTCAACGGCCGCCGCACCCCGTCGGCCGTCGCTCTTCGCCTGTTGTTTGCGTCCTTGGAGAGCGGCATCGACCGGCTGCTGTCGTCGCTCGAGGACATGCGCGCGCTCTCCGACGACCGCTTACTGCACGCGAAGAAGCTGCGCCGGGGACTGTGGTCTTCGGGGGATTCTCCCAGAGTGAGGCCGCTGGACGCGCTCAGCTCCTTCTCCATGGAGTCGCCACTCTGCTGCTGTTGTCGTTCGGGGGGGCCGACCGCCATGATTAGTCTCGTTTAAAGTGGGACGCAGCAGGAGTTGCAAAAGTGCTTTTTGCCTGCAAACGTTCTGGTCTATCGGACTGAGTGTCTATCGCGTTTGGGTTATCGTTGCTCAACGTTTTTTGCAGAATGAAGGATTGAGCTGTGGGCAAGAAGCGTCGCGTCCCTCAGATTTGTGAGACTTGCCACCAGCGACAGGCGCCAGCCATGGGGTTGCAAATTGCATCTTGATGGCGAATGTATGTGTGATGTTGATGCGCATCGCAAGCTGCCGTGATCCGTGTTTTTGCCATTTTCGCGGTATTTTTCGGGATAAATTCGCTTCAGCGCGACGAACAACACAACGAAAGCCAGGGCTGCTTGGTGGTGGTGAGGGTGTTTAACTTGTTGAAGTAATCCGGTGACACAACTCAAAGACAAGCAACACGGAAATGTATGGAAGGAGTGCACGTTCAAGTACTGTGGCGGTGAAAGTAGAAACAAATGTACTGAAACAAAAGAGAAGAGCGATGGTGACACTGTGGAGTCAGTACTGCAAGTGGAGGTGCAGGGGTAAAAACATGATAAATAACGGCTGAATCGAATAAAATACGCAAAAACAAGCGCAAAGTATCCGTTCAGGGACATTTGTTGTTGGTGGCCCCACGCTCGGACATTTTTTGGAAAGAAGCAACGACCAGAAGAACATTGATAAAGAAAAACGCGGTTTGAACTTCAAAATACAGTTTATCATTAACTTACTGCAAGTTGTGCGGGGCGACTTAGTGTTGCAGTGCAACGTTGGACTGCACGAACGTCTGAGCGAACATGACAAGGTTGCCTCCAAATCAGGCGTCATCGGAAGGATGCACGCGTAATAGCTAGCCATCCATCCATCCATCCGTCGATCCACGAGCATGTCCACTTTGACCCAGACGCCGGGAGTGTTGGTCCATGCATAATATTGTTCGATGACATCGGCAAGGATCTTGATGACATCCACTTTTCATTGCTATTGCGGCAATCTCAGTTAAATGCTCAAGAGGCACCCAGTTCGAAGCAAACACGTCACTATCCGCCAAAACATCCCTCCAGAGGAGACGGTCGCTGGCCGCTCGATAGCAGGTGCAAAATCCACTTGTGATATCACATCACACCAGGAGGAAGAGCGATGGTGCGTTCTTCCAGCTTCGTGCATGCATATCTGAGCACACGTCGAAGTATCCACCCCTTCGGCCCCTCCCCAAGCACGTGCAGTGAAAGGTAGCCACGACTCCAGCGTAATCGCGCAAACCATTATTGTATCCATCGCATCGTTTTGGCTCACAAGCTTAACCCTTTCAGTACCGCCCAAAAATATTATGCTTAGGGGGCCGATGAGCTCTCTAACAAGGTCATTCCACGAGTTCCATTGGCTAAAAATACATGTTGGGGTTGCGGGTACTTCTTAGAGAGCCATTGAGCTCTCTTATTTACAGCATCAGACACATTAGCGTGACAGGGGTAGGGCTGAAG
>MBAC02000578.1:0-31267 GCA_001712635.2 Nothophytophthora sp. Chile5
CCGGCGACGTGTGGTTCCCGCAGCCGGCGCCGGCCGACCACCCGTGGCGCTCGATGCCGCGCCACGCCATGACGCCGCACTACTCGGGCACGACGCTGGATGCGCAGGCCCGTTACGCGGCCGGCACAAAGGAGATCCTGGAGAACTTCTTCGACGGCAAGCCGCAGCGCGCGGAGTACCTGATCGCTGACGAGGGCAAGGTGACGAGTCCGTCGTACACGCACGGCAACGCGACCTCGGGCTCTCTCTAAACAGGACGTGAGGCTCTGAAGGTGGGGATTTTGCTATAATAATTGCGAGTCATTTAAACCACTAGAGGCAGCCTCTTCAGCATGAGTTCGCCGAACTTGGATGTTAAACGAGCGCTAAGTGCTGGAAACGGCTGACGGTTTCGAAAATCCCCCCCCCCCCCCCCCCCCCCTGTTTTTCCAGTCGCAATGAAAAATGGCAAAATTGCAATTTTTCTAGTCGCTAGTTCAATTTTTCTCCACGGCAAATCACAAGTAAAACCGGTAAAAAACGGTTCCGAAACACGTCATGTCCCCCAAAGCAACGCGACTAATTCCTGGATCCCAGTAGCGTACTGGGATCCAGGAATTAGTCAAGCTCATACCTCTTCATCACTGCTCTCATAGCTCGCCCAGAGAGCACCATCGGGAGGTGACTCCATCTTGGGCGCTGCGATTGACAACTGCAACTCTGAGGTTTGACACGGAAAGGTGCCAACGCACGTATTGGCGCAAGCGCAAGCTGGCGATTCGTATCCTGGTTGCGCGACGGATGTTGAGCATGATGCTCTTGGTCGAGCGTGATGCTCTTGCCACTTTCATTCAGCTGTAGCGAAATGCAGCAATTCAACACGCAATGTTTCCACCTGCATTATGCTTGTATATTTTGTTTTACATCGTGGGCGGATGCTGACCACTTTCTCCTACCGATCATTTGCTTTCTGATCTACCCCTCGACAGTAGCGCCCATGAACACCAAAGCACACGCTCGTGCACGCAGCTTGTCTTCTTGCGGATCGCATTTCGGCCCGCGCGCAAGCCGCTGCTTCGTCGTGGCTTCTCTCCCCTCGCCCTGAAATTGGAGACTCCGGTGGATTATAACTACCCATGCCATCTCTCTCAAGATATCAATGCTTCGCTTACCATTCGGTTGGGCTCGATAACGTTAGTCCAATCAATAGTCTGGAAATTTGGTTCACTAAAGGGCTACGTTGGTGTTCAAACGGGCAGAAGCTTAGATCTTCAACATGTATTTCAACGTGCACATGGTATCTTGCACTTACGACTTTCAAATCCTCGGAAAAACACGCATTCCACATCCCCACAGTCCAGTCCACGCATTGCCTTGCCACCGGTACAACCTACAACCTACCTTCCTCGGCTCGACGCACGATCTCGATGCTTACACACGCTTGCGAGTGCACTTTTCGGACGTCGAAGATGTGACCGTCGGCGTCTCCGTCGAGACCACAGTTGCTTCTGATTCCGTTTCCGTGGCCGTGGGAGCTTCGGTCGTCGGAGCCTCCGTCGTAGGAGTTTCAGTGGCGGGAGCTTCCGTGGCTGGAGCCTCGGTGGCGGGAGCTTCAGTGGTAGGCGTTTCCGTGGCGGGGGTTTCAGTGGCCGGAGTATCCGTCGCTGGGGCGTCGGTGGTAGGAGTTTCAGTCGCCGGAGTCTCCGTAGCCGTGCTGGTCTGGCCCTCAGCAGGGCCTGTGAGCGGGACGCAATCCTCTGCCGGGTAGCAAACACAGGCTTTCACGTGAGCCTTTCGACGACGCCGATAGAAACTGCGAACGCCACAACTCAAAGCACGTACTGTAAATCTGCCATACGTATTCGCCATCGACGCCCTGGAAGGCCAACCAATAGAAACGCAGCATGCAGCCGCCCGTCGAGCAGGACGAGTAGTCCACGGGGGTGAACACCGACTTGATTGTTTCGTAGTCCGACGTGCCGAATGCTAGCGCGCAGTCGTCGTTGTGCAGCACCATCGTGTCGTCCAGCCAAATCTCGCACGGGCCCTGCACATCAACCTATTAGACTCAAAGCCAGCACATTATTCAACCAGATTGGCTCGTACGTGGTGGGCAACTCCGCGTGAAAAGGTGGCCGTGCCGTCCGTTGGCGGATCCTTCGCGTCCGCATCGGGGTTGGTGAACCCGCAGTCGGCTCCATACAACGTCGTGTCGCTGTCCAGCAAGGATCGAATGTTGTCGGTGTAGCCGTACTCCGCCGCCTTCTCCACATACAGTGCGATGAGCTCCGTGTCGTCGGCGACCGACTCCCAGTCGGCATCAAACTGGGGCTCGATCTGGACGATCCACGCGGACGTTGTCGTGCCATCAAACTCCGCCAGCGGAATGTACATGTACCCATGGGCCTGCACTTGGGTCGCGCATCCGACCAAGGCAATAGCAGCAGCACACAAAGAGGACGCGAACTGCACCATTATCGACTGCGGTTGCACTGAAAAGCTCGGCAATTCTGGACTGCACTGCAAATTCGAGAATGAGAGGCCGGTTCGAAGTGTCGAAAGGCCGTCGGGCTTGCAGGGGGTCGCGTCGACGGTGGCGGTGCCTGCCTCGCAGCTGATCTGACCAGGGGGAGCGCATGGAGTGCATGCACTGTACCGTGCACTTGCACTTGTTTTGGCTGTACGAACTGCGTTTTCGATGAGATTAGACTGGGCCACAGTATGCCATCAAATTTGCCTGCCCGGAATTGATCGCAGCTGTTTCCAAGGCGAGCTGGAACTCCAAACGGATCCGATCTCCTGCAAAATCCAAAGGACACTTGAAGAGCATTTCCTGTCCATCTGCTGTGTATCTCGCCCGTTTGTTGCGATCATAAAATATATTACCGCTATATAGTACGGTTTTCTTGCTTTGGCTGGGATGTCCTTTTCGATAAGATCAGACTGGGCTCCTGTACGCTACAGTATAATACGACGAATGCTACGTTACGGCCTGTGCACCACGATCGCGTGCACCAGGTGTATTCAGCGAGTTGAGGAGCTCCGATCCGAACTGATCTTCTGGAAAGGCGTGGAGCCACCGAAACTACAGCTAAAGAGCACCTTGGATTGCTAGCAA
Organism: Nothophytophthora sp. Chile5; assembly: GCA_001712635.2. Taxonomy (NCBI): domain Eukaryota; phylum Oomycota; class Peronosporomycetes; order Peronosporales; family Peronosporaceae; genus Nothophytophthora; species Nothophytophthora sp. Chile5. The sequence continues at coordinate 3,098 of MBAC02000578.1, forward strand.
CATCTGCGGAGTCTTCCAAACGCACGAGGTCTTAAGCAATACTCTGCCGTCGTTAGCGCTTGCTGGCTTGCCTAATTGAGATGTTACTCTAATGGTAATATGATCTAGATATCCCGCTGTAAGGCGACGTGAGGCCTTGACATCCGTGATCACACGGACCAACCGATTTGTGTGGTATGCAACATGCACTCAAATGCAACGCGCATACGTGTCGTCGCGGCGCGATGTGAAATGGTTGTGCACATTGATCCAGCTCTGCATGCAGCTACACAACAAACTGCCTATTGTGGTTCCTAGATCTACTTTCAATATGGTGGAATTTTACTGTTACTTGTCTGCTGCGTAACTCTTGTGCCGGCTAAAACCCATCGCTCGGAGACTGCACAAACCAATTTTAAGACATTTTAGCATCTCTATTTTTGCGAGATCTAAAACACAGTTATAGAGCATACTGGAAGTGGTTGATGAATCTGAATACCATCTGATTGATTGCCTCTGTTCAAGCCCAACAAACAATCAGAGCAAGTAACGGATTCAAATGGTTGGATGCATTCGCAGGTGGGCAGGTGGTTCAGCACGAGAGCAAAGATACATGTAAGGACGCCCTTCCCCGTCCATGACGGTGGATAGCTGGCCGACGATGTAAATAGGCGTAGGCTGGAACGGCGATTAGCGCTCGTTAGTGCTACGGCGCGGACTAGACTAAATGACTGCAATCTACCAACCCTGAAAAAGAAAAGAAAATATACATGTAAGGACTGGTCTCGTACATGCCTTTGTTGGCGTGTCCTTTTCGGAGATTAATTACGTTACTGTATGCCTGCAAAGTTGACGACCCAATAGTATATGTGGCGGTGCACCGTGATTGCATGCACCAGCTGTTTCTAATGCTCATGAGCCACCGAAACTACAGTTATAGAGCGTACTCAAATCGCCGTCCAGGAAGACTATTCCACGAATCATTAATGAGTTCGATACGTTACTTTTAGGACGAAATGGTAGACTTATATGGACAGTTCCAAGCGCAGAAGTCTCGACGCTCGGTCATCCATATGGCGTGTGTCTGTTTGGACTCTCTGCAGTTGCTCTTTGGAGGTTCATACGGCGACGAGAGGGTGATCCGCTCTTCGAATAGTGAACTACATTATTAAAATCACTAAAGCAATCAAAATTATATGCACATAACAATAATACAATTATAGAGCATATTTGAATTGCCTCAAAACTATTTGAGGGATGCCTGCACAGTCAACAATCAACTTTGTCGACATGCAGCACCGACGTATCTTGTCGACGTGCCGCTAAGACGTTCCAAAGACGCTCATGCCGGAAGACGCCTGAGAGGAGACCGTCGAAACCATGGCCTCACTCTCGAATCCGCATCGCTCGAGCTCAACAGCTTCTTGAGAACAATGCAAGCAGCTCATGGCAGGTCGGCAGGTCCAACATAATGTGACGCAATAGTGAAGCGACGATGGGAGCGTCACACGAACAGGAGGGACGAGATCGCGCAGATTCGATGTGCCAAGCGCGATGCCGGACTAGTTCGGCTGGCCAGGTTTAAGGAGGAACGTCGGGTCTGGTCTGCGGTCCGCTGCACGCCGTTCGGTATATGACAGGAGCGCAATCCCCCAGCGACAGCATTGAGGAAGGCATGCCGTGGTCGCAGCAGCAGGAGGTAGACTTCGACAGTCGCGGATGCTGCTCTCGTAGCTGGCAGTGCCACCGGTCAAAGGCTATAACAGTGCGGCGCTGGTATTGCCTTCGCATTGACGAATACCGGACGAGCTGAAGCCTGCTCGTGACCCCAACCAAGCGCTGAGAACCACTCGGCGGATGGCCAATGGCGCAACTCGCTGCTTCGGAACTGAAACGGAGCTGGTGGTCGCTCTGTTCGCTTCGACGACGTAGACGCAACACGAACGGCGACGGAGACAACCGCAACGACTTTGGCGCGATCTCTTCCTCGCAAGCGAACAGAGACACGCTGTCGGTTGGAGTTGGCGCGCTGTTCGAGAGCGGGCAGCACGACGTCCCTGTATCCAGCAGTGAGTGCACACCCAACATAGCGACAACCGCAGCCAGTCACCAGTCGCGACTCGCGAGCGGGCATACCGTATCGATGGTCGTCGCGCTCGGGAGACGGCTGTGCGCTTCGCTTCTACATGCTCGGGCATCAACTCTGCTTGCGTGCAGGGAAAGCTGACATTTTCGATCGGGGACGGCGCGTTGAGGACTTTTTCGACGTGTCGGCATCTCCAGTCCCTCCCGCCAGCCGGTACGGCATTCAGATCTTCGGATCGGCAGGCAGACCCAGTTGAGTCGCGTGCAAAGGCCAGGAAATCCACCAGCCACCTCGGGAACGCAATTCTCCGCAGGCGAATCCCACGCTCTGCGTTTGCTTTGGCTTGGGTATCGGATGGCGTAAAGGGGAGGCTCTCGCAGGCAAAGGGAAGTGCTTGGAGCACTGGCACTGCTTCGCCTGGTCGTGGAAACCAGCCGGCACGATGGAAGATGAGAAGATGTGCAGCGTCCCGTCCATCACGGAGCACAGCAAGCGTCCATGCGTTGGGAGCGCTGTCCTGTCCAATTGGTGCTGGGGGTGCTGCCGCTTCCTGCGTGGCTGGCGCACCAGCGTCTCCCCAAGCACCGTCGCGGCGGCTGCATGTTCACGCGCGTAGCGACTCCACTCTTCGCACCCTCAGAATGTCGTATGCAGCTCTTGACGGAAAAGGTATCGGGATCTTGCAGAGCAGGAAGGGACAATGGTAGAGGAGTGCGATTGCGGTGATCGCGCCGAGTCACTTCCTTCGAGTAACCTGCTTGGCGATGGGGAACCGCGACTTACCTGACCATCTGCGCACAACTAATCCTGCTAACGCTGCCTGCGCAACAGCCGCTGTCTTTACCTTGCTCTCGAGCTCCACAACCCCCTGGCGAGTCGGCAGGGCCAGTGGCGGCTTGGTGTTGGGTTGCTTCTTCAAGAGCCGGCGGGCGAGGCGCCTCTACATGTGCAGAGGCCGCCCGTCGGAAGGCCGGACAGTAAGCGGGCAAGAGGAGGGTTTACGCCCGCCAGCCTCGTCCCTGGTCGAGGCCTCGCGCATCAACAGGCTCAAGAGTTGCGCACTGTCGGCAGCTGGTTCCTGCGAATCGCCGCTCGGGATCTCCAGCCATCAGCTGTTTGTGCTGTCCGAAAACCTCCCGCCAGCCAGAACCTTGAGTCTTTTAATCGACACCTTTTAATTCCGCAATTTCCACAACAAGCTCCTGCTTGGCCTGCTTGCACTCGACCCCTGGCGGCAAGGCAAGGCGAGACGTGTCTGCTTTGCTCTGCTTCATTCGCGAATTTGCAGTCTCAACAGCATCCCAAGTCTTGATCATGGTGTCCGCGACCTCCTTCCTGGCCATTGCCGCCGCCTTCGCCACTTGCGCGGAGTATGTGCAGGCTCACGGCTACATGTACATCCCGCTGTCCGAGTTCACGGACAAGGAGACGTCGGCGTGGGTTGTGCAGATCGACCCGCAGTGGACGGGCGACTGGGACAACGCTAGTGGCGACGAGGGCCTTGTCGCGCTCTACAAGGAGCTGAAGGCCAGCAACAACGCCGCCGACATCCGCACGTTGCTGGACAGCGACACGTCGCTCTACGGCGCGAACTGCGGGTTCACGGACCCGGATGCGACACCTAAGGACCCACCCACGGACGGCACGGCCACGTTCTCCCGCGGCATGGTGCACGCCGGCCCTTGCGAGATCTGGCTGGACGACACGATGGTGCTCCAAAACGACGACTGTCAGAGCGCATACGGCGACGGCACGCAGGAGAAGGCGTCGGTCTTCACGCCCGTGGACTATTCGTCGTGTTCCAGCAGCGGTTGTATGCTGCGGTTCTATTGGTTGGCGCTGCAGCGTCTGGATGGCCACACCTACTGGCAGGTGTACAAGGACTGCGTGCCGCTCTCCGGCCCGGCCGAGGGTCAGACCAGCACGGCGACTACCACCACGACGGACGCTCCGGCTGCTGAGACTACGGACGCTCCGGCTGCTGAGACGACGGACGCCCCTGAGGCCTCCGAGACGACGGACGCCCCCGAGGCCTCGGAGACGCCGTCGGTGACGCCAGCTCCGTCGGAGAAGTGCACGGCCGCCCGCAAGCGCGTGTAGATGAGTGCCAAGTGCGTAGTGCAGTGCGTGTGCCTTGAATGTTTGGATCGCTGATCTCCAGGGGAGTAGGAGGGTCGAAGGCAAGTGTCGTAAAGCAAAACAATGAACGGAATGTTCAGCCAACATTTTGACCAGCGAAATGTTGGGGAATCTCAAATATTTTTGTTTATGCTAAACTTTCCGAGAAAAACTCGATACTAAAACCAAGTGAGTCCTGGCTGCAAAACTTTAGTGCTCGTTCTGGTGGTTGACAAACTGTGGGACACCGAAACGCCAGTCACTTCCTACGCTAAATACCCGTGCCAAACCGATCGTCGGCTGTTTCCAGCGCACCAAATTGAAATCCTTCCCGATCGAGCGAGGATCGACTCGGATTTCAATTTGTGCTGCTAAAATATCACTCCCCAGCTCTTCCCGAAGGCGCTGCAGCCTCCGCGACCAAGCGAACACTCGGTGTTCAACTTCTGCCGGCCTTTCGAGCTGCTCACTTTCGAATTTGCATCGACGTCGACCTTCCAGTTCCTCTTTGAACCTTCAAACGCAACGCGAACATCATGGTGTCTATGACTGCCGTCCTGTCCGTCGTGACGGCCTTCGTCGCGTCGGTGTCGCAGGTCAACGCCCACGGCTACATGTACATCCCGCTGGCCGAGTTCACGGACTCGGTCACGTCCGCTTGGGTTGTGCAGATCGACCCGCAGTGGACGGGCGACTGGGACAGCTGCAGCAGCAGCGACGATGACTGTCTAACCACGCTGTACTCATCTCTGAAGACGTCGAACGGCTACAGTGACATCCGCACGCTGCTGGACAGCGACACGGATCTGTACGGCGCGGACTGCGGGTTCACGGACCCGGATGTCACAGCGAAGGACCCACCGACGGATGGCACGGCCACATTCTCCCGTGGCATGGTGCACGCCGGCCCGTGCGAGATCTGGCTGGATGACACGCTGGTGCTGACCAACGATGACTGCCAGACCGCGTATGGCGATGGCACTCAGGACACGGCCTCCATCTTCACGCCTGTGGACTACTCGTCGTGCTCCACCAGCGGTTGCATGCTGCGGTTCTACTGGCTGGCATTCCAGGGTGTAGACAGCGCCATTGTGTGGCAGGTGTACAAGGACTGCGTGCCTCTGTCGGGCCCGGCCGAGGGCACCACCAGCACGTCCACGACCACCTCGTCGACCACGACGGACGCTTCTACGACCAGCGAGACCACGGACGCTCCGGCGACGACGGAGGCCACGACGGATGCCCCGGCGACCACTGAGGCCACGACGGACGCTCCGGCCTCGACGGAATCGTCTGAAACGGAGAGCGACTCGTCATCGACGACGCCGTCTCCGTCGGAGAAGTGCACGGCCGCTCGCAAGCGCGTGTAAGCTGTTTGATGCGGCGTTTGCTGCGTAGTGGAAGTGCCAGTTGCGCCAGCCGACTGCGTGTGCGTCAATGTGAAGGAGTTGTCCTAGTGGCGTCCAAGGATTCGTTTGATTTCTGAGGGTTAGATCACGAGGAATCCATAGTGCTGTGAGCTTTCCAATATATCTGGAGCATTTGTCCTGAAATTCCAAGTTGTCCCCAAATTTGCATCAACTCTTTACAAATGCTGGCCAAATACCCCCAAAAAGCCAAAAGAAAGCATAATATTTATGACAGATAGCCAATTAAAACACCGCAAAGCTCAACTCACTCCGGAGTGAATCCGCGCAGCCAGCCACCTCTTTAATCGCCGCGCCATTAATCTGCGGCGCTCCTCGGGGATCATGCCGCGTTGGACGAGGCTGCCCTACGCGGTGGTATTCGAGTAACGACGACCCTTACTCGAAGAGACCACGTTCAAAACCTTTCATCTTCGCCGGATGTTTCTATCGCACACGAAATGAGTTCCAAACCGATCTCCGGACTCCGGACCCTGTCGAAAGGCACTCCTGGTCGAAGTTTACTGCGAAATGTCACCGCCACCCTCTTGCGGAGCGTTGCAGCTCCTACGCCTCCCTCAGACTGCCGCCCTGCTCAGCTCAATCGACCAGCATCCTCGGTCTGTCCTCATTCTTGAATTCGCAGCGACGTCGACAAAGCAATCCCAAGCAAACCTCACTCCAGTCCAATAAGCGATGGTGTCCACATCTACGCTTTTGTGTGCTGCCATCGCGCTTGCGACCTCTGTGTCGCAGGTCAACGCCCACGGCTACATGTACATCCCGCTGGCCGAGTTCACGGACTCGGTCACGTCCGCCTGGGTTGTGCAGATCGACCCGCAGTGGACGGGCGACTGGGACAGCTGCAGCAGCAGCGACGACGACTGTCTGACCACGCTGTACTCGTCGCTGAAGACGTCGAACGGCTACAGTGACATCCGCACGCTGCTGGACAGCGACACGGATCTGTACGGCGCGGACTGCGGGTTCACGGACCCGGATGCCACAGCGAAGGACCCACCGACGGATGGCACGGCCACATTCTCCCGTGGCATGGTGCACGTGGGACCGTGCGAGATCTGGCTGGATGACACGCTGGTGCTGACCAACGACGATTGCATGACTGCGTACGGCGATGGCACCCAGGCCACGGCCTCCATCTTCACGCCTGTGGACTACTCGTCGTGCTCCACCAGCGGTTGCATGCTGCGGTTCTACTGGCTGGCATTCCAGGGTGTGGACAGCGCCATTGTGTGGCAGGTGTACAAGGATTGCGTCCCGCTCACGGGTCCGGCCAGCGGCGACGGCTCATCCACTTCGACCACGACCACGACAACTACCTCCGCCAGCACCTCGGGCGATGAGACGGAGACCACCACGACCAGCTCCTCTGCCGACGAGGCGGAGACGACGTCGACGGCCGGTTCTTCGGCCGACGAGACAGAGACGACGACGACGGATGCCCCAGAGAGCACGACGGAGACTCCCACCGTGACCGAGGCCACCGAAACGGAGACTGATGCCCCGGCGACGACGACGGAGGCCCCCACCTCGACCGAAGCCACCGAAACGGAAACCGACGCCTCGTCCTCCGCGACTCCGTCGCCGTCGGAGAAGTGCACGGCCGCCCGCAAGCGCAAGATGTAAGCAGATCTGGCGATGTTTGTCGAGCGCGACAATTCGTTCTCTAGCCTGAAGACAAATAGTAGTCTGTCCATGTGTTTGTGAGTTCCAAGAGATAGCAGCATTACATGTCAAACAAAAGAAAATCGATTCTGACTCTGGCTGGCAGCGTTTCGTAACATATTATGACATGTTTGAGCAATGTAGTACCGGTAGTATTAACAGTGGCCCGAGTATAGTATAATTCCATGAGATACGATGTGGCAGTACTGATCAAAGTGTACTACCGATTGGTAGTACTACATAGTCGTACAAACGCCTACCTTCATACTAAGTATAATACTACTGTACCGATTGTTGCAATTGGAAATACCGGTACTACCGCACCTGTGTCAATGCCGGTAGCACTACCGGTTTCTCGCCAGCCGCCTCAACATTTGCTCAACCTACGTACACCGAGATCTGAAGCAGCCATCATCTGCCCAGCCACACGGTCAGGACGGACCCAACTGATACGTAAATCCTAGTTTGTGGGACGCTGATGTTGAAGCCATCCTGGGTTCGGGAACTGATGTGTCTCGTCCAACTCGGAGCTGGCAACTCCACAACCCTCGCGTTCCCATCAGCATTTGGACCTCCAATCGGATCCGAGGCTTTCGTCGACCTTGCGTGGAATGTTAACGCTGAGACGCTGTATCAACTGCGACTACAGTACTGATAGCGGTCCGCCGCTGCGTCCTTGTGCGTCCTGCAGGTATTAATATCCATTCGAGGGGACTCACAATACACAGATCCGCAGATGGAATGCTGCCGAGCGTGGACCATTCCTGACTCAGCACTTCATCCATCCCCCTCAGTCAAGAAGAAAAGAAGAATATAGTATTATACACGTACATCGGTCGTTGGTTCCGTTGTGATATTTCCCCAGCCAGAGGAGTCGGATGCGTGGTGGTGAGTGCATGGCACCGGTAACCAAAACGGCGCACAGGCTGAGCATCCTGCACAGGCAGTCGTCGTCACCAGTCTGTTGGTCCCACGAACTTCAGACGCCCATCTCAAACCGGGGAAACTGCAAGAGATTTGTAACGTCAGGCCGACTTTCTCGTTTTTGAAGTCCAACACGAGTGACGCAGTTAAGAACCGATCTCGGTGTGCGTTACGTGAACTGATACTCAAGTGTGACGTGCTTTGAGTCGCCGCTGCTCACGAGTAATCCTCGCGACTCGCAGAGCAGACGCGACACCCCGCCCGGCCTCTATTTGCTACCCTTCATAAAGTTTCCGGCGCTTGCTATGCTCTCGTGGACGGTACTGGCCATCAATCTTCGTTTTCGATCCCTCGGATGCTCTTCAGTAGATTGCTCCATGAGCTTTTGCCGTCGTTTCCACTTGCTCATTGGTCCGGCAGTGGTGCCGCGGGCTTCTCTTCGTCATCCGGGTGCCAGGAAGACGGGGCGGAGGCCTCCTCCTCGCCTTCTACGGCGCCGTGCTGCTGCTCCTGGTAGTGGTTATTGCAGAGGTTGTCCGTGCGTTCGTAGGCCTGTCGCATGCAGCCTTTCACGCTGCAGCGCTTGCCTGAGGAAAGTGATCCAAATATAATGTTACCGTAATGCAAATATAACATAAGATCCCGTACCCGAGCGTGACCATTAGGCCGGGAAAAGTGAGATATTCGAGCACGTACCTCCACCATGGGCCCAGCAGAGACCGTTGGAGATGGCGATCTTCTCGCACGTCTCAAACTTGCACTTGGTGCCGCCGCCGTGCGACCAGCAGAAGCCGCGCGACTTGGCGCGGTTGACGCAGCTCGGGACCTTGCACTCCGTGGAGCCACCTGCTCGCAACCGAAATAGAACGCAATCTGTCAGCGTCTCACGTGGCGAAGCAAAGGAGACCAGGAGTGGGGAGTGGGACACGCCACCATGCAGGCTGACTCATAATGGGGCCTACCGTGTCGCCAGCAACGGCCTTGATGCTTGGCGCGACTGCTGCAGCCTTCGGTAAGGCACCGCTTGCCGCCCTATTCCGGTCCAAAATGCACACAAAATCGCCAGTTATTCCTCCATTCTCCATCCTGCCAAGTCCCCCATCGGTAATTGAAGAGATCCGTTGTACGCACGCCGTGTCGGACGCAGAGGCCTTGGTCCACGACGTACTGTTCGCAGCCTTCGTGCTTGCAGATGCGACTGGGCGGTCTGCGAGCCCGGCGCTTCCCATCGGCTCCCTGTTTGCCGCCAAGGAGGCGATTGCTCCGTCCACCCCCGCTGCTCGTGAAGTGCGCTGACGAGATTGCCGCGGCCACAACACCCCCTAGCCCAACCGCGCCCGCCGCCATCGCTTCGCCTGTGAGATCGCCCGTGCTCTTGCTTCTGGTGATCAGCGCGGCGGCTCGCTTGCCTCCGGACGTGAAGTCGTCATCGCCTGTCATCAGCCAAGAAATACTTAGTCTAGTCCATTGACACCAACCTCGCAGTTAAATCGCACTCTAACTCCTTACTGGAGATCGCCGACGAGGCCTGGTCATCCAGAATGAAGCTCAGCGACGACTTGCTCACTCGGTCCGGGTCCGATGGGATTGTCGAGCTGCTGGTTCGTCTGATTTTACTTCTATTGCTATTGCCGCCAGCGCTGGGACTTGGTCGAGTGGAGCCCGGCCGCGCGTGATCTTGGGTCTGGGCCGACTCGTCCTCGAGCTCGGCGGCCACGCGGAGGTTGCTCAGCGCACTCCAGTTTTCCTCCGACGCCGCCGGCCGGCCAGCAGCCTCCGACTCGCGCTTGAAGTCGCTACCGGTCGCAGACGAGTCCCGTCCTGCTGCTGCGTCTCTGGAGGCCGCGCCTCCTCGAACGCGGCGCTCCATCTGCGAACCGGACCAGACCAGCAGAGGCAGGCACAACGCAAGCAAAGATGATGTGATGAGCGGCGGGGCGTCGGTCGGTCGGTCGTTACGAGCGAGCGAGCGAGCGACTCTCCGACCACGAGCAGACACGCAACAAGTCAACAAGTCGCAGCCAAGAGGTGCTCCCTGTAGTCGCCGCGACTTAGGGCAGTCCAACCGACAGACTTCAGCCAGCTGACGTCGCAACCCCACCCCAGCCCAAGGTGTAAAGGTCGCGTAGAGAAGGCGGATGTGGAGTGCGTTCGTTCGTTGCTTGAGCTTCAGAGCCGGCAGCCTATGCTATGCACGTCGTCGGGTTGGCTCCGCCTTCGCACAGTCGCCGCCCGCCCTTTTCTTTGTGCGGTCCGTTGTGGAGCTTCCCCGCGCTTCTCGAAGTTCCAAGTGGCTCTGGCGCGCTGGTTACTCACTCACTCTCTCACTCGGGACTGGCTTTGGCTTCCAAGAAGAACAGGCCAACCTGGGTGCACAATTGAGGCTGGAGCTGAGACGCTGAGCCCCCGCCGGCTGTGCTGGTTTCGGTTGTTCCACCCCCCTCCCCCCAGAAGGTGTCCTAAAGCTGTGAGTAACAGAGCCAAACGAACGCTACGCTAGACCCGTCTGAGCTGAGCCACCGCAATGCGAGTCCCGCGTTGCCTTGCTCTCGCTCCCAACGTCTTCTCCGGGCAATCCCGCGTGAATTCGGCCGTTCGCTGCCTGTTTGGCGTCCCTGCTGACCCTCAAGTGGCTGGCTGACTCGTTGGTCAGGGGACTGACTGGTGAGCGGAGCTGCCTGCCACTCACTCGCGATTTCGATATTTGTTTCTGGCGATTGGTCGGTCGGTCCCCACGTTGGGCGAGCTTGAGCTGTAGATTCTTTTGGGGTTCCGTGAAAATTCAAAAACAACACAGCGAGCAACGGCGCAAGCAAAGTGAGGATAAAAACTACCACAGTTGTAAAGTCTGCAGCTGAGAAGAATCTGATCTTGAAACGACAGCGATACAATGAGCAAGTCAAGTTTTGAACTTCAAGCCAAAACAGAGCTTTACACGTAAGGGCAGCGCAAGCACGTCCTAGCAGCATAACAGCATTGTTGACTTCGTCTTTCTAGGCCGCACTGCATCATGCCTTCTGCTGTGTGAGAATTCTCGTGCTCCTGCACACTTCAACATTTGGATATTTGTCGTACAATAAACAGCTCTGCAACTGTGCTATCACTGAATGTAGCTTCTGATTTCTGGGATATATATTCTGAAATGTTGCAGTATGTTGCAGAAAAATTGATTATAAAGTATCGAAAAGAAAGCATGCAAAATCCTCCGTTAACAACACGTCAAAATCTTCTAAAAATGCTTTTGGGCAGACGTGAGTCAATCGCTGCAATACCGTTTTCCACAACTGGCGCGACCTTGGTTGAAAAAAATCTCCTACAATATCTGAAAGAAGAAACATAGAATTTTGGCTTGCGCTCTTGCACGAGTTGAAGACATGAGCGTGGTCTCCCGGTGCTTTGCTCGTATTTAGGCCGCGATAAAAACTGCTGGCGTTTTGCTTTACTTTAACGCACCTTTTGAAGTGGAAAATATTATAGAGCTTTTGGTCGCATATGCCACAGACAGATGAGTTTGAAGTTGCATGTTTGCTTGCAAGTGGGACGTGTCAGTAATCCAACCAGCAGTTGGACGCCATTTTAACAGGAGCACGAACGGCTAAAATTCGGGCTATTTTTCAGCATTACCAAACAGGTGCTTCAGAATTAACATTTGTTTTGCCAAAATAAGCGCTGTGAAAACGTGCATCAGCATACGAAGCTTTCATTTTGGAATTGGAAGCAATTAAGTGCCGAGATTTATCGAGACGTTGGTACTTCGAATAATGTATTTGCGCGATGTGAGTCGGTTCTTGAATGGCTCGTGTAAATCGCGCAGTTTGGTTCATGTGCACAACATGTATTAAATTTAGTTTAAAGTGTGTGTTCAGTCTTTTGTGCGTGCAGTAGATCTCTGGATTCGGATACGATAGAGGGTCTGATTCACCACCAAAAGTTAATATTTTACAAATGCTGGAATTGTGAAATTACAAAATGAATCTTAAACTTACCTCTACATCTAATAATCTGAAGCATCTAGTGAGATCGCGGTGAATGTCGTCTGCGGGTCACGCTTTGAGAAAGAAAACCTGCAGAAATGCGATTTCTTGAAGCCTAAAAGTTGAAATGAATGCCATAATATGTAAACTGTATCCATTGATTCTCTCAAAACCTGTAGCAAGTCATTACCTGCATTGTTTTGAGGAGAGAAAATGAATGTTGCATGAACGGATCGAACCGATATTTCCGTGAAACCCCCAAATTGCTATTCCGGCAATGGAGTGCTCAGATGAGACTAGCTGAGCACCCTGTCCCGCCTGAGAGCTACCACAGAATTCAGAACTTGCACGGCTTTGTTGAAGAAAACCTGAAATGTTGCAACATTGCTGCAAAATTCACTGCCAGGTCATCCCAAATACCAACCAGCGCCGCAACCGGGTCGAATTTGCAATTCCGTACCGTATTATATACTTTCCAGCCGCCTTGTGTTGAGTCGGCAAGGCGATAAGCTTAACAATACATGTATCATCTTATCAAATATTGTCACGAAAAATATTTTCGGTCAGGAACTGCCATTATCCACCCGTCTCATGGCATCGATTGGTCGTCTTATTCAGTATATAATTCGTGGCGAACGTGCGATTAGAAGCGATGCGCTAGACTCTGCCCGAGCCGTCCGTCACGCCTGTCCCTTTTCTTTCGGCGAGCGGTGAATCCACGTGTATGTGGTCAGCAGCGAAATGGCTCCACTGTTCCAGCTGAGAAAACATGCAGCTTTCGCAAACGTAGTTTCTTAAAACAAAATGTACCAATTCAACACTGCAACAAACTGCTGAACGTGTCAGCGCTGCGCCAGCGAGAGTGTACGAACTCCCGACTCCCATGGTCGGCACTTGGATCCAGTGTGTGGACGCGCCTCTATATTCTATACATTTTAGGCTACAATTTATTTAGAACGGATACGCATGCTCAATGAATACAGGGCAAACTTCTCATCAAATATGCAATAGCAATTTAGCTTCGGTGATTCGATTGGATAGAGCCAAATACTAATATATATGTACCAGGATATCTATTTCGGTATTTCATGATTATTTTCCGTTTTGTAAAAATATAGAATGCAAAATCAGTGTAATACTTTGTGTACTGAAACAGCCGTACAGCAACCGCTGCTGAGAAGCTGAAACATTCATACAATTTATATCCTTGAAAATATAATATAGTAGATTTTAATATTCACCCATCAACTTTAGTTTTTTCTCTTTGCACGTTCAATATCCGGTGGTAATTAAAACGATCACTCTGTTTCAGTTTCTCAGCGGCTACTGTACTATTGTTGAAGGGCGGAACCAGGATGCGAAGTAACGTGCGTCCACTTGCTGTCGTACGCTCCCTCTGGAAGTTTGTGCTCCATCTGGAAGTGAAGTTGGCACCATTCGCAGTCCCAGCCCTCGCTCTTTCTAAGATTTGCGGATCTGTAAATGATGGCTTTCTCGCTTCCGTGGCTCGCAAGGGCTCGTGATCTGGCAAGCACAGCGCTGCAATGTTATTCCTTTTCAAACACCTATCTGCCTGAATGGCAGGGAATCGAAATCTCCATTTTGGAGCGATCTTCGCTCGTCTTCTCGCCCACCCAGCCAAATGTTGAAGAGAAGGAGGGGTAGTGAGTGTCTCTTTACCAGGTGGTGCTGACGGGCACACACGCACCTGAAGACGTTTGTCGTCCGTCGAAGAAGCGCTGACGCCACTGCACGATTCGGATACGAGTGCGTCATGTAATCGAGATCAAACTTCTCGCAGAGCGTAATTCAACCCGTGACGCTTCTCGTCAACTTTTAATACCCTCTCACTCGCTTGATGACCGCGTTTGAGCGTCGGTCGATAATATCATTATGTCGATACTGGGACCGGTACATGTACACGACGACGTCAACACCCCATTCGGAACGAGTCTCAAGCGATTAGCTCCTCCGTCCTCATTTCGGTGACTCTACCACCAATTCCACCCCAGCGTTGTAGCTGACACCGAGCGATCTTCTGGCTTCGGATCGACTTAACCACTCATTTAATTCATCCAACGGCGATGCGTTTCTGAACGCCAGGGGGGGGGGGGGGGGGGGGGGGGGGGCGATCAAAGGAGGACCAATTGAGTGTTTCGTTTACAGCGTGAGTGGGATGATCGGACTCAGGTGTTGCTGTGGGATGCAATCTTTTGGAGGTTTTCATTCCTTTCGGAGGCGAAAGGTCCCGATGCCAGCGTTGCAGAGACGCTCACGGCAGTGGCATCGTCGCTAAGCGAACAGTTGCCTGCAATGTATGCATGAGGTTGCTAGGTCTGACGAACGCTTCCATTCGACAACTCTCGGCGACCGAAACGCAGCAGAATACCGAAATCCAGGTCAGGTACTTTGTGCCTTTGCCGCGGTGATCACCATGTTGTGCCTGCAGCATACATATCATTTCAGTTGTCAACATATATCTCCAGGCGATCTTCTTGTTCACGCGCTATGCCTCACTAATGCAATGGCACTCCTTTTTCCGTGTATTTTCTTCACATGTTCATGTAGTTATATTTGTAAATAGTTTCACACCATGCAGTAAAGTTCGGTTTGCAAGAACAAAGCCGCACCTACGCGGTAAGTGCGCCTTGCTCGTGGACTTATGGTGAATAGCAAACCAAAGATGACGCCGCCACGAGATCGCCCCATGTTCGCCATGCTGTGCGCCAACAACGTCAACCGCAGCACGGAGGCGCACGACCACCTGCACGCGGCGGGGCTGCGCGTGTGCTCCTTCGGCGCCGGTAACAAGGTGCGCTTCCCGGGCCCATCGCGCGACGACCCGCGCATCTACGAGTTCTTCACGCCGTACGAGACCATGTACACGCAGCTCAAGGCTGAAAACGCAGATCTGTACGTAAATATCCCTCGCTTGAGTGACATTTCTACCGCGCTTTGTATCAAAATGAATGCTCGCGTTGACTTGGTGGCCGTGATGACAGCTTCACTCGCAACGGCGTGCTGTCCATGCTGGAGCGCGATATGCTGACCAAGAAGTGCCCCCAGCGGTGGCAGGACCTCAGTGTCCGCGAGTTGCAGGGTTTGGATGTGGTGCTGTGCTTCGATGATCGCATCTTCGAGATCGTGCTTGAAGACCTGCAGCTCCGTGGCGCCGCTGGCGGGCCTGGGGGGCCTGGGAACGAGCTCACCATGGCCTGGCGTCCGCTGCATTTGCTCTGTCTGGATACCAAAGACACCCCGGAGCACGCCAAGGTGGGCGGTTCGCTCGCGCTCGAGCTGTGTCAGTCGGTACGTCTCTAAGCAGTTGGGCTCGAGAGTTTCGAATGTGCTTTCGTTTTGACAATTTATGCCGGACGTAACCAACAGATCGACACGCTGGGCGACATAGAGGATGGCATCATGGGCGCCATCCAGCAGTTCGAGAACCGACGGAAGGTGCATTTGCTCTACTCGCTTCTGCATGTTTGATTCGCTTGGCTCGCTGGTTGACTGGGGTAGCAAGTTTCACCGCACACGATTGGTGTAGCCATGTATCTCGCCCATCACGCTATCATTCAAATACAGGGTAGTGGTTTAAAGAGGATTTCTTTCACTGCGCGTGTTGAACCTTTTGACCCTGTTAAATCGCATTGAATGTTGATCTGCATAATTAATTGAACAATAGAATTCTCACGAGTTGTACAGTCGATCCAGATACATCCGGATAGTCGTCTGGGAAGTATACTGCTATACATCACACTACCAGTAGCAGTGCTACTGCTATACATCACACTGCGCGCTCGACCTCGCATGTGTATAGTTTCCCTTTGTGCACACTCAAAATGGACGCTGATGACGAAGCCACCGGCGCGCGCTTCGAGCGCATGGCGCCCGTGTACCAGGCGGCCTTCGCGCGCTTCCTTCGCCGCCACTACGGCGCCGGCATCCGTGCACTGCACGCGCATCTCCGCCTGACTCCGGCGCCTCTAACGAGCCGCTTCCCGCCTGCTCCGCGTCCGGAGCAAGAGACGCTCCCGTACTCCCAACGCGTATGTGCGCAACGACTGTTGGACTTCAACCCGCAGCTTGGGACGCTGCTGTTCCGTCATCCGGTCGAGCTCCTACCGCTTTTCCACGCCGCTTTGGCCCAGGAGGTCACGTGCAACGCCGGTGAGCCGCTGGAGCACGGCGGACTGCCCACCATCCCGCTCAAGGCGCGCCGAAAGCTCAAGGTGCGCATCGAGCACCTGCCGCCCGTGGCGCCGCTGCGCAAACCAGCCATCAGCACCATCCGCTCCAACGACGTCAAACAGCTGGTCCAGATCGCAGGCACCGTCGTGCGCACGGGCATGGTACTGTATTGCTATTCACCTGTCATCAGATCCAATGAGGCAGGATGGAGGCTGATCGGCTACAACTTGATATCTGTTGATGCTACAGATCAAGATGCAGGAAATATCTCGTGAGTACCAGTGCAGTAGTGCGCGCTGCGGTCACCGCTTCTTGGTCCGGTCGGACCCGGAGCAGGGCAACGTACTGGAGATCCCGGTACGTGCCGTCCAGTATTGCTTCTATCATTCTGAGACAGCAGGCATCTGACCGCCTGGATGCCGTGGTTGATTGCGTTTTTCTTCCTGTTTTGCTGGAGACAGAAAGTGTGTCCGTCGGACAGCTCCGGAGATACTAGCAGTGGAGGCAAGAAACCATGCAAGTCCACGCAGTTCGCGCCGGTGGCTGGCGCTGACAGCAGCGTCGTGTCAGACCACCAAGTCATCAAGATACAAGAACAGGCCTCGAAGCTGGGCGTGGGGTCCATCCCGCGGTCCATCCTGGTGGTGCTGGAGGACGATCTCGTGGACTCGGTGAAGGCTGGAGACCAGGTGGTGGTGGTGGGCATCCTCATGCGCACGTGGATGCCGTGTGTCCGTGGCGTACGCTGCGACCTGGAGACCACGGTCAAGGCCAACAGCATTCGCATCAAGAACGCCACATCGTCACAAGTGTTGGTCACCGAGGAACTACGCACCGAGTTCGCGCAGTTTTGGGCGAAACACAAGCGCGACCCGGTGCGCGGCCGCAACGAGATCATCGCCAGTATCTGCCCGAAGGTCTACGGCCTCTTTATCGTCAAGCTGGCTGTGGCACTTACGGTTATCGGCGGCGTCTCTCACGTGGACGAAACAGGCATGAAGACGCGCGGCGAGCCACACATGCTGTTGATTGGCGACCCTGGCACGGGGAAGTCCCAGTTCTTGCGGTTCACAGCGGAGTTGAGCCCTCGCTCAGTGCTCACTACAGGGATTGGTACGACGAGCGCCGGATTGACCTGCACAGCTGTGAAGGATGGCGGGGACTGGATGCTGGAGGCTGGGGCGTTGGTGCTGGCGGATCGCGGAGTGTGCTGCATCGACGAGTTCAGCAGCATCCGCAGCAACGACCGCACGTCGATCCATGAGGCAATGGAGCAGCAGACGCTGAGTGTCGCGAAGGCTGGATTGGTATGTAAGCTCAACGCACGCACGACCATTTTCGCGGTGACAAACCCCAAGGGCCGGTACGACCCCACAGCCGACGTGTCGGTGAACACCAGCATCGCTAGCCCGCTGCTCAGCCGCTTCGACCTCATCCTCGTGTTGCTGGATCGCATGAATCCACGATGGGACCAGGTCGTGTCATCATTTATACTCAAGCAGGCCACGGGAGCCGAGACAAGTATCGAGGAGGAAGTCGAGCGCGATGAGACCGAGCCCTCGTTCGATATGCTGGGCTCTCAGCGTCGAGAAGATCTACAACGTAACTCACAGGTATTGGAGGGTGTGGGCTCTACCGGTAGGCCGTCATCATCAGCGGAGGATTCGTTGTTGTGGAGCATTCCGAAGTTGCAGGCCTACATCTGCCACGTGAAGACCAAGTTCCAGCCGCAGTTGTGTCGCAGTGCCATCACCATCTTGCAGCGCTATTACCAGCTACAACGCGCAGCCGACGGTCGAAGCGCCGCACGAACCACGATCCGGCTGCTGGAGAGCCTCACGCGCTTAGCACAGGCACACGCGCGACTTATGTGCCATGCTGAGGTGACCGTCATGGATGCCGTGGTGGCCGTGTTCGTTATGGAGGTGAGCAAGTCTACAGACAACTGCTCCGAAATGCTGGAGGGTGGAGCCGAGTCCGTACTGCATTCAAACTTCTCCGAGGACCCGGAGGAGGAATACGCCCTGCAGGAGAAGGTCGTGCTTGACTACCTCAAGCTGCAGGAGCTCAGCACGACGAATGGAAGTCGAGCGGCGGCCCAGTTTTCAGCGTCGCAGCACGCAGATGACAGCCTCCAACCTGGGCAACAGCGGCGGGTCAACACAATCGACGACTACCCGCTCGCCGCGGCTGAGTATGAAGAGGCTGACCGTGACGGCGAGTTTGCAAGTGATCTGTATCTGCCACAGACAAAAAAAACGGTCCTTCCCAGCACGAAGCGAGTGCGAGAAGAAAGCGAGCAACAGCAAGCAAGGGGTGGAAACAACTACTCTCAATCTCAGCGGCGACAGCGGCTTGAAGGCTCGTCGGCATCGCAGAGTGTATCGTGGAGTCAGCAACATCAATCGTTCGCATCAGCACCGCAATCGCATTATGAAGCTGCAGAGGAAGAGGGAGACGCCTACCGCCAAAGCCAAGGGAATGTTCACGCTGTCGAGCAGCCGCCTGCGCCTCCGCGACCGCGATTTGACTTTGGTCGCTGGAGTCAAAAGGCGGAGGCCAGCCAGTCCATCACCAGCAAGTGGCGGAAGTGAGCAGTGGGTGGCACAGCTGTGCTCGATGGAAAAAGGAGTCGCAAGAAGAATGGAAGATCGGGGCGAACGCAGCAGGTTGTTCGGTGCGTTCAGTAGCAAATCGCTTGCCACGCCATCTCATCGCACGCTGTCACTCTATAGCAGTTCCTTGACTTCTTCCATGAAGGCATCGAACTCCTTGGACACGGAGTTGTCGCTAGTTGCTGTCAACGTGGCCGAGTCCGAAGCTGTGGAGGCAGATGGCGGGAGCGGGGGGCCACCCAAGGGCGGACCCACCGCTGCCATTGCAGGTCCAGGTGCTGGGGCAAGAGGCACTGTGAGAGGACGTCGTGGGCCTGGAGCTGGTGGGGGGCCTCCAACATTGGACTTCTGCCCGACAGTTGGCCGACGCTGCACCCGAAGTGCAACTGGCACGAGTGAACGCAGTCGTGCGCGACTCTCCGCAGCTTCTTCTGCAGCCTCGTCGTCCATTTCTTGCTCCTCGTATTGCTGGGTTTCGCCATCGGCCGTCGGATACGGCGCCACCACGCCGTCCTCCTCCATTTCGGCGTCAACTCGCTCGGTTCCTGCTTCCACGCCATACGCGGCGGCGGTCATTGGTGGGTGGGCTTCGTCCCTTGCATTGAGATCTCGTGGTGGCGGCGGTGGTGGCGCCATGTCACCAGGCTTTTGAGCGGGAGGCGGAGGAGGTGGACGGAATGGCATGGCTCCACTTGGCAGTGGCGGTCTCGGTGGCACTTGGATCGTGCCTGGCGGCGGAGGACCCGACGGCAACGGCGGCCGCTTCCCAGGTCGTCGAGCCATAGCTCGAGGCGGTCGCAGTGGCGCAGGAGGCGCTCGCCTGTCATCAAATCGTGGTGGACCTCGAGAACCTCCTTGAAATTGAGGCGGTGGACCACGAGATCCCTGCTGTTGTTGACGCATCGGGTATCCTCCCTGCCGTGGTGGAGGACGGCCAATGCCACGAGGGGGTCCCCGGACAACACCCATCGCACCTGAACCTGGGGGTGGCACCACTCCACGATACATCTGTGGCTTCCCAGGCGGCGGGGCTCCGAACGGATTCAGCGTCGGGTGGTAGTAGATCGAGTTCTCTGGGTTCTGGAACCGCTCCTTGTTGGCTTCGGCAAGCTCCGTCATGGTCTACATCAGAGCATCAGAGTTTGTTAGACGCCTATAAGCAGATAATGAAGGACACCAGGAAGCCATGGCCACCTCACCAGTGGCGCTGGCGGCGGAGCTTCAGCCTGTTTCCTGCGCTCTTCCTCCGCGATCTGCATCACTCCGTCATTGGTCAGTTCCGCTGCGACATCAAACAAAAGTATCCTTACGGGCCGGACCTAAGTATCCTTATGACCACCCACCTCCTTCTGCTTCTTGACGACGGCACGCAGCGTGTCCTCGAGCTCCTGCTTGCGCTTGCGCGTGGGTCCGTCCGTCGGGTTTGACGCCACCTGCCTCTCCAGGTTTTTGAGCTGGTCCTGCAGCTCGGCGGCGTCCATGGCGGCCAGCTTCCCCTGCTTCTCCTTATGCCGCTCCTGTCGGTGTTTCTTCAGCTCCTACAAGGCTCAGAACCACGCGGCCGGGTCAACAGCAGAGCCTCAAGAAGGAGCAAGGCCATACACACGCACCTTCTTCTTCTGCTCGCGGCGGAAGGCCTCCATGGGGTTCGCGGACTTGGCCATGGCGGCGACCCAAACTCCTAGCTCCTTGGTGCTGACAACTGCGACACAATACTATACGTATACTTCTGGCTGAACTAGGATCGACTGTATTGATATCGGTTATCGTTCAAATCGGCTGTGCGCTCTGCACCGCATCGTGTTAATTAACTGATGACACATGCATCTATATTAAATTAGCGAGTCTCTTCCGATGGAGACTTCGCCACTATCCTATTATACGACGCAGCCAACCAGTCTGGCAATGGCACCTCTCGTCTAAGACCCTGAGCCAGGTCACGCGCTGTCGTGGCCCAGCATGAAGGCCGACTTGCAGTCAAGCGAGCAAAAGTCCGAGAACCGCCTGGTGGCACACGACGGCATGAACTTGCGCGCACACATCCGACAGGCCTCCCACTCGCCAGTCACCGCCTTGCTGCCTGAGCTGTCAGTCCAGTGCTGGTGCGACTCTGGATTTGCTCCCGAAGGCGTTCTGGCGAAGGTGTTGCACTGGCGCGAGGACCCCGTGAAGCCCTTGGAGGCGCCAGCGAGCGCGATGGGCTGGAGTTCCGTGGCCTCCGTGGCCTTGCGCGACCGCTTGGAGCGCAGTTTCCTGAGCGACGACGCCACCCACCGCGTTTTCTCCTGAATCACGGCCACGATCGCTAGTCCCATCGCTTCTTGTCTCTGGTGCGGAAGTCGAAATGCAGCGTGCTGGTGCGAAGCGGGTCGACTCGCGGGGCGGAGATCGACAAACTGCTGGTCGCTTCAGGAGCTGCTGCTGAGTTTGGATGGAGGTATTCCCTGCCCGCAGTTGTTTGGTTCGTGGTGGCGGCGACAAATGGAAGAAAGTGAAATGCTGACTCTGGGGAGCATTGCAAACGTGCGTCAAAACCCCATCGAACTTTGTGGGCTCCTTGAAGCTTACGCTGTCTGTCAACCGGAATTTGGCTTGCTGGGTGCGTGTCAACCGTCGGGAAGCAGCCAGCTGGTGTGTATTTGGTGCCCAACACCCACTGGCGGCTTCTCCAGATGCTCCAACGGTCACCGAATCACACTCGCGTCGCTCTGCTTGGCTGTCGCTCCCAGGTTCTCGGTGGGACAGTCCGTGCTGTAATTCCGCTATGGATAGTCGTCAGCCTCGGGGTTTGGAAAAATCCGGGGCCACATCCATTGGCAAGTTCCCCGCCCCCTCCACGATGGCAAATTGCTTCGGCCTGTTGACGTTGACGTGGGGGAAGCGCCGCCTCTGTGTTGCATCGAAGAGTCGCGACGACGCGGATGCTTGCATCATAACCGGCCTGCATCTGATATCCCGGCGCAAACCTCCCTTTGGAGCTCAATGCAATGTGTCATGGGCAGCAGACTCGGCCATCGCCGCTCGGAAGTTGAGGAGAAGCGTTGCGGATCAGATGAGCTGACGGGCGATGGCTGTCAAATCACACATAACAGTTCCTTCTTTTCGTAAAGTGTCCACTTTGGACGCATTGGCAAAGTAGATTCGTTAGGTATACGATCTGAATAGGTTGTCTGCTTCTTGACCGTGAAGACCAAAACCAAAAGCATCCCTCGACTCCATCCGTCTCTCTTCCGTTTCTGTTCTCGTTCTTACCGCGTAGTCCCTCTCAATACCAACCTCTTCCTGTCATCCGCGCATATCTGCTACTCTATCGTCTCGAACCTCCCGGAAATAATGCCATCCTGCCATTGTTCTCGTCCGCGATTTGCTGCAACCAGCAGGCTCAAAATAGAGCAAGCAAGCAGCCTGCCTCGCTCTCTATTGCGAGCGCATGCATTGGCCAGCGGCGCCAAGACGAAGAGCTCCTCACTTCGCTAGAACCCCGCTCCGATGCCGAACGACGCGTTCGTCAACGCCCTGGGCATGCGGACTGCCGCCCCCGCGGCCATCATGCTGCTGGACGAGGAGCAGCAGCGCTCGCTGCGTGGCGACACGTCTTCGCAGATCCGCCGCGGCTCCGGCGGCAGTCTCTTCGTACCTACGACGCCGCCCATGCTGGCGATGCCCCAGGTGGCGGCTCCACAGGCTCCACCGCCCCCCACGACCAGCTACTTGCGCACCGACTTCACCACGAACCGCCAGCGACCGCCGCAGCATCCGTCGACGACGTGGAAGAGCCGCGATCCGAGTGGCAGCAGTCCACGCACCAACTTCACGTCCAATCGGACGACGACTCACGTGGACGACAGCATCGGCAGCGGCGCCAATCCGAGCGGAGACTCGCTCTCCCCGCCCACGGACTACGCGACGATCCCACCGACAGCCACTCCGTTCGTGCCGGTGTCTCAGCGCGAACGTGAGGTGTACTCCGACCCGACCGAAGGCTTCACGGGGGCCCGTAGCACCCTGAAGCTGTCCGTGACGTACATTCTGATCGGCGCCGTGGCTGGATTGGCGTTGGGCGTGTTGTTCAGTCAGATGGGCGTGTCAGATCTGGCGGCACAGTGGATCTCACTACCTGGCGATCTGTTCCTACGTGCCCTCAAGTCGCTGGTCGTGCCTTACGTGTTCTGTTCGGTGGCTGTAGCTATCGGAGACATCGTGTTCGTCGGCAAAGTGTCCATTGTGGGGCTGCAGACTCTCCGCATCTTCGTGGTGGAGTGGGTGAGCTCCACGCTGCTTGGGATCGGAGTGGCCATGCTCTTCCGCCCGCTCTTCCGACTCGACAGCAGCTACTCGAGTACGGACGCCAATGCCGTGGGCTTCACGTGTGCCAACGGTCTCATGCTGGAGCTGCAGAGCAACAACAGCCTCACTTGCTCCGCCAACGCCACATCACTCGTGGTAGACACCGCCTTCGTGCTGGATGACGTGAACGACGTGTTCGAGAAGAACGACGACTCTGTCCTGACCGACTTGACCCTCAGTGACCAGCTACTCACGACGCTGGACTCCGTAGTACCAGACAATGTGTTCGCGTCACTGGCCGACGCTGATCTGCTGGCCATCATCGCCTTCGCCATGGTTTTGGGCGCCATCGCCGGCCGCAGCTACTTCACTAAGACGCGACGAGTCAACTACCTTTACCTGGTGCTATTGCAGCTACGCAACACGTTCTTCCTGGCCATGGAGTGGGTCATCTGGGCCACGCCCGTCGCCGTCATCTCCATCATCGCCGGCGCCTTCGCCTCCAACCAAGACGCCGTGAGTCAACTCTCCAAGGTCTACACCTTCCTCGTGGCTTGTCTGGCCGCCATGGCGCTGCAGATCTTGGTTCTCTACCCGTGCATCATCTTCCTGCTCACACGTTGCAACCCATACTCCCATATGCGCCACATGTTGCGCGCGTATCTCTTCGCCTTCGGCTCGGCTTCGTCACTGGCCACGGCGCCTGTGACGCTCGGCTGCGTCCAGAAGGCGCGCGTGTGCTCCCAGTCCCTGGCCAACTTCGTGGTCTCCATCGGCGTCGTGACCAACATGTCGGGCTCCGGCTGGTACTACCCCATGGGCATCGTCTTCCTGGCCGAGTCCTCGGGCAACGGCGACCAGCTCACAGCGCTGCGTCTCGTGGCCATCTTCTTCCTGACGCTCGTGGCTTGCGCCGGCACGCCGCCTGTGCCCAGCAGCGGCATCGTGCTCATGTCCACCATGTACAAGACGGTCTTCGGCGTCAGTTCGCTGCCTTCCACTTGGGCGCTGTATGTGGCCATGGACTTCTTCGCCGACCGCCTCTCCACCGTCTGCAACGTCAACGACGACATCATGGCGCTCAAAGTCATCGCCGAAAACACGGACGAGACCATCGTGGGCGACCATCTCGGCCAGCGCGAGTGAAGTCAGCGACAGCTGAGGCAGCTGAACAGGCAGCAAGCTTTAAATAATTGTACATGTATCGCCTTGGCGTGTTCTTCCCCCCGCCCTCCGACTTCTGGCTGGTATTGCGGACTGCCTACTCTATGCAGTGCGCCTTGCCTTCTCGATCGCCGTCGCATTCGTCATCGTCGCGTTCGCCGTACGACCCAGACGCCAACTAGAGATGCCAGGCCCCCCAGACCCAAGCGCAGAATCTCAAGATACATTAGTCCACTTCCCCCTCCCTTCTTCCACGAGTGCTAGTACAACAAATCAAATGGCCAACTCATGCAATACCTTCTGTTTCGCGAGGTCGCGGAACTTGGCCAGATCGCGATGGATCGTGGGCGACAGCGGCAGCTCGGAGGCTCGTGCGGCCATGGAGCCCGTGATCCACAGGTGCTCCAGCACTTGAGCCATACTGAAGCGATCCTCGGGGTCCAGCACCAGCAGATGACGCACCAAGTCCTTGGCGCCGGCACTGATCGTGGCCCAGCCGTCCTCGTCGAACTCGAAGCTGCAGGATTTGATGCTGGCGATCATTGCGTTGTCCGAGCGATCGCCTTCCGGGTCGAACGGGTGGTATCCGCACAGCAAAATGTACAGGATGGTGCCGAGACTCCAGGAATCCACCTTGGAGTCGTAGCCGAAGGTCACGCCCGAGCCGGAGATCATCTCGGGCGCCGAATAGCCCCAGGTTCCGCACTTGGTCTTGAGACTCTCGCCTGTAAACACCTTGGCCAGGCCAAAGTCCGCCACTTTGACCACTGCTGCGTCATCGTCAGGTGTCGACAGCAGAATGTTCTCAGGCTTGAGGTCCCGATGCACGATCCCGCATCTGAATCACCAACAAAATCATCGGCAGATACAATCTGGTTAGCTGAATCAACCGATTTAGGAACCATGTGTGTGTCTAAAACCCAGGGCTCGTACTCATGCAGATACTTGACGGCACGGGCCATGTCCCGCACGTGACGCACGCAGTCAGCCTCCGAGTACGCACCCTTGTCGGCCAGACGCTCGAACAGCTCGCCGCCCGTGCAGAGCTCCAGCACCAGATGCACCTCGCGCGTGGTCTCGAACACGTCGATGAGCTCCACGATGTTCGGGTGCTGCTTCACGCGCCGCAGCACCGTGATCTCGGCACGCAGTCGCTTGGCGTCCGTCAGGAAGCGCTTGATCTTCTTGATGGCCACGGCGCGGCCCGTGCGGCGACAGCGGCCGCGACACACCACGGCGTAGTGTCCGCTTTAATACCAGCATCACAAGCCAAAATCACAGTGTATCAGTATCATTCCTGCGAGTTTGAGGCTTCTGCGCGCCTTCAGAAGCCTCCTACCGGCCAAGGTGCTCGCCCTTCACGTCGTAGAAGTCCTCGACGCGGCGCCGTGGCGCGGCGGCAGGCGCTGCAGCCAGTAACTCGACGCCGTCGCCTGCAATCGCCGGCTTTTCGGCGTCAGAAGGCGGGGTTTCGTCGGAGTTGTAGCGATCTGAACCTGTCGGCGACGCAGTGGCGGACCCGGGGGCGTCGGGCACACGGGCATTGCGGCCGTCCCGCAATATCTGGCGCGCTGCGGCGTCGTCCTCGTCCGAAGCCGAGAGCGCGGACGGCTGGTTCCCCATGGTCTGATGATAGAAATGCGCTGCTTGGGCGAAGCGGCGTCTCGCCACGAGGCGACCATCACTCAGGCTTGGCTGCAAAGACTTCATAATTGAAGTTGGGTGGATATATGGAACCTATCGAGTGAGCAAGGTTATCGTGTTCACAAGGGAAAGACAACTTGATGTTGGCTGCTGTCCTTGTGAAACGTGCAGGGTTATTAGGTATCCGAGTATCGACGGAAACGAAAGGGTGGTGCGCACTGCGATACTGTATGTTCGAGATAACGGTCTCAGGATGTGCCATCAGATCCCAGAATTCTGATTCTAACGATCTAAATTCTGATACTTCCGCGAGTGACGCGGCAGAGGCAAATCAATTTTCGAGCCAAAAGGAGCAAATGGACGACACCTTCGACGACGTGAGCACGGCAGCAACGGGCGCGGCGGTTATCCCGCCGGCGCCGCGGACGCTATGGGAGTTCGTGGAGTTCCTAGCGCCCGTGGCCAAGTACTACGTGGCTTTGTTGGTCATGTACTTTGCAGCGCGGTGGTTCAACCGCGCGTTGGAGAACGAGGCCGACCTGGAGGAGAAGGAGCAGGTTTGTGTCCTCCATTATGAATGCCATATTTGTGCGCAGTTTAGATCGTTCTAAATGGAAGATGGCCTTCATTTATAATCTAATGTGACGATAGCAACGCCCTGAGCTGAGCCGCGAGCTGATGAGGGAGAGCTCTTCAGAAGAAGAAGAGGAGGAGGACGACGTTGACGAAGAGGAGCTCATCGAAGAGCTCGTCACGGACGGTGCGTCGCTGCCTCCATTATGGCTCGTGGTAATGTAGAAGGTTCTAAATGTCTGGGTGATGATGAACAGGCTCGCGACTGGTGCCTCTGGGGCCGAACGGGTCGCCGAAGAGCAAAGCTGCAGGCAAGAAGACGAAGAAGGCGAAGAATGCGTCAAAGGAGCTGTTCGACGGACTGCGCAAGGTGGAGGAGGAGCTGCGGCAGAAGAAGGAGAAAGACGAGGAGAGCGACGTGAGCTGGAACGAGCTGCACATGAGCATGCTGAGGCGCTACAAGGACAAGTACCCGGAGCACGGGCCGCAGATGGCGACGCCCGAGACGGACAAGTACGACGATGAGTTCAACGAGCTGCTGCGCAAGAACAACATAAACCCGGAGGACTTGAAGAGCAGCAATAGCAACGCCAAGAAGGATGACTGAGAGTCATCTGGAGTGTGGGCAATTGATGATTGGGATAAGTGATATTTCTGTCTTCATTCACTGCAAAAGCTGTGTGTTGTATTTGACCAAAACTGATGTGTCTGATGTTCCCACAAAAATGCATGCAATTACAGAATCTATCAAGCATGTAGTATTGAAGGGTTTCAGAATTTGACCAGCTTCGACCGATTGGAGACCGGCTTCCTACTGCTGCTCGCACTCTCCTCGTCCTTGTCGTCCTCGTTGTCCTCCTTCAGGTCGATCTGGTACGAGTCCAGCGCATCTCCCGTCTTGTCGGCATTGTCGTCCACGTAATCGTCGTCATCGTCCGCGAACGTCATTTTCTTGTTGTGCTTGACGCCGCTGCTGCCGTCGCTCGTGATGTTGCCCACGGGGCAATCGCGAGCCAAGTGCTCGATGCTCTTGCAGACCTTGCAGCAGCCTCCCTTGGGGTACACGCCCATGGTATTCTGAGGACATTTGCTGCTCAAATGGCCCTGCTGGTGGCAAATGAAGCACATGGCGAACGCGGCGCCGCCGTTCTCCTTGGGTCTCGGGCAGTCGCGCAGGCTGTGGTCGGCCGAGCCGCAGTTGAAGCACACAGCTTGCTGCTGCTGCTGCTGCTGGCCGAGACTTGGGCCGTAATGACTGTCGCCGCCACCACCGCCGCCGTTCTGCGGACAGTTGTGCGACGTGTGGCCGCGTCGCCGGCACTGGAAGCACGTCTTGTTCACGTCGCCGGCTGCGCGGTTCGGACAGTCCTGCTTGCGGTGCGTGGTGTCGCCGCAGAGCCAGCAGCCGTCCTGCGCGCCGCCGCCTTGCTGGGCCTGCGCGGCCTCGTCGCGCTTGGCGCGGATCTTGGCGATGATCTCGGCCTTCTTCTCCTTGCGCTGGCGCTGCTTCTCCTGCTTGAACG
>MBAC02000582.1:0-15192 GCA_001712635.2 Nothophytophthora sp. Chile5
GATGCAATGGGCGGAAGCTGCGTGTGATATGCCTGCACGGAATGTACCAGGACGCGGCCACCTTCTCGGCCAAGACCACGCATCTGCGCGGTCCCGCCTCAGCTGAGTTTGTGGACTACATCTACGTGGACGGTCCGTTCACGATCGTGCCGCCCATTTTGGCGCGGAAAGCCAAGCGGCCAAGCGCTAGCTCGGCTTCGACGACGGCGTCCAGCAAGCCGAAACGCGTGCGCTGCGCCAAGAAGACGACGGAGTTTCGCGCGTGGTGGCGTCCGCTGGGCATCCACCAGACCGATGCCAGCCACCTCGACGACGACCGCGATGAGCTGCTGACCTTCCTGCGCGAGAAGCTGGACGAGCTGGGAGAGATCGACGGCGTCATGGGCTTCTCGCAAGGAGCGAGTCTAGCGGCGTGGATGTGTTCGGAGCAGGTTCGTGCTGTCTATGATTGTCAATTGGGGTCAGGAGGACCGTGTGCGTCTAACTCGTCGCTTCGCTTGCTTTCACTCGACGTTATTGTAGGCGCGTGCTGAATTGCAGTGGAGTCCAAAGCTGGCCGTGCTGATTGGCAGCTATCTCGGCTCTCCCCAGTACTCCCTCGAGTCCGGCATCCTCCCCGACATCGCCTCGCTTCACCTGTTTGGGTCGAACGACCACGTCATCCCGGCCACCAAGAGCCAGCAAGTTGTGGACTTCTTCCAGGACGCGCAGGTCGGTGGCTGTGTACTTGACCCTCTATCTAGACGTGTGTATGCGATTCTTGAGCCAGTGGCTTACACACGCACGTGCTTTCTTTCTCAGACGCGTGAGGACCAGGTGCTGACTTCGACCCACAACCAAGGCCACGTCATCCCCAAGTGCGACGCCTCTCGAGAGCGCTTCCAGTCCTTCTTGGCGCAGCAGCAGCTGGAACTGTTCGCCGATCCCAGCGCTTCGTCCTCAGCGTCTTCGGAGACAGACGAACGTGAACGCCTGGCCTCCTCGGCGCCATCGGTCGCCGAGCGGGCCTGTATGCTGTAGCCATGTCGGTCTCGCTTGTGTGCAGCGCGTGCGTGTTCGATCCATCCAGTCAACCCAGTCAAGCCCTCCATACGAATTTTACCGAATGAAATTGCTGCATATTCTCGTCTCGTCTGTCATAGGCTGCAATGCATTTCTCTCTTTCTACCAATCAGATCACTTGATATCAGTAGATTCGATGTCAAATCCCAAAACCAGGTGAGTTGTCGCTCTGCGTTGCCAGTTTTGGAGCCACGAATTCACCGCGTTTTCCGTCTCAGCAGTTCATTATCAAGCGGAGCCGGAAGAAGGCGCGAGTGGGATCCAAGAGCTGAAGCCACGTCGCTCCTGCCATCATGTCGGCCGAGGAAGTGGCCAAGGCCTTCGTGCAGCACTACTACACCACGTTCGACACCAACCGGGCGGGTCTGGGCAGCCTCTACGTACGTGCTTCCCGCCGGTTCCGGTCGAAACGGAGCTCTCAATCCGACTAATTCCTTCCTTGCCTTTCTCCTTTGTGGCCTATAGCAAGCCGTGTCCGTCATGAGCTGGGAGGGCCAGATGTCCACGGGCCAGCAGGCCATCATGACCAAGCTGCAGGCGCTGCCGGCCGTGCGTCACGAGTTTCCGACCGTGGACATCCAGCCGTCCACGTCCAGCAACGCCATGATCATCTTCGTGCAGGGCAAGCTGCAGATCGAGGAGAACAACCCGATCCAGTTCACGCAGGTCTTCCAGCTCGTGGCGCATCAGCCGGGCCAGTACTACATCCACAACGACGTCTTCCGTCTGCAGTACGGATAAGCGGTGGGGTTAGAGCGATCACCGCTTGTCCCAAGGTCACGGGCCTCGTCACAAGACCTCGCTGGCTTTGTTGTGGTCGAGTGAGGCGCGTGTTGCGGCAGTAGGCGGACGGCGCCTTGAGTGGTGAGAGGGGGAAGGAAGGGCGGCGACGCTGGAGACGAGAGACGACAGGAAGAGGAAGGCGACGTAGGAGAAGGAAGGAAAGTGGCGAATAGATTCTCTCCCCCTTTGTCCTGGAGTTGGCAGCCCCCTGTCTGCGTTGGATGGATGCCTTCCGTCGTCGCCTGTGCCTTCGTGGTTTGCTTGAAGTGTAGATGCCTCGCGGAAGAAGCAGCAAGCGGCGGAAGCAAGCGGCGCATGGAGCTCGTTATATTTAGACGACGGGGAAGTTGCTGCCTTCCTGCTCAACTTGCCAACATGTCTTGATACTAAACCGGGGCTTGGCGCATCGTGCTTCAGTTTGCCTGACAACTGGCAGCACGAACAAGACGCTTCCAAGTCCCCTGACAGCCATGAGTGGCGTCAGCTCACGCTCCGTAGGGAAGGAGGGCGGTGCCAGCAGCGTGAGTCCGCTGGAGACGCGTCTTCGTGAGGTTCATCCTCTTCATGGAGACAGCTAACGAGTGCTTTGCTCACTTTTGCATACATCCAGCCATCCCGCGTGACCCTGATGGAGCGTCAGGCACTGGAGAAAGGAGACGTGTCGATGCTCGCCACGCTCCGAGTACGTACCTCGATTTATGAGCCAAACCCCTCAGCAAAGAGAGCCTGACGTGCGTTGCTTTGCTTTGGACAGATCGGCGAGCTGGACAAGTTGGTGGCTGCCATGCGGCAGAAGCAGGCGATCACTCTGGCAGCCATGGCGCACTACGAGAGCGAGATCGGCTTCATCGACCGTGAGGTAGCCAACATCATGGTGCGCTACACGCCCATGTGTCGGCGGCTGGACGCTCGTCGCCAGGAGCGCAGCGAGCTCCAGCGCCAGCTGGACGACGTGTCTCGACAGTTTGGCGACGTGCTGGCCACCACCAAGTCACGACTACGTGCGAGTTCGCACGAACACGTCCAGCACATCCGCCACGAGGCCGCAGCCGAGCTCTCGGGAGCTCGCGGCTACTCGCTCGGTCGGGAGAGCACAATCTACCAGAAACCTCGCAAGTAACACGAGCGGAAGGCTCTCCTGTTGCAAAATAGAGTCGAGTGCTTACTGCATTTACGCCTGCCTTGGGCCGTCCTGCCTTCCATCAACTATTGATGAGTGCGGCCTACGGAGTCGAGGCTTTGCCATCGTCTTCCTCGTCGTCCAGGTCGTTGCGGAAGCCGTTGGAAGGCGACGTCGACAGCTTCGACGCCATCGGGAGCGCTGCTAGAGAAGTCGGCGCCCGAGAGGAAGCCAGACTGCTGCTAGTCGCGCTGGCGCTGAGGCCGCTGCTGCCCACAACAACCGGCGCTGTGTCCTGGTTGAGCTTCTTGAAGTTGACGATCTTCTGGAAGATGAACTCGATGATGTGTTTGGCGTCGCTGCGCTCCGGGTCCAGGCGTGGGAGGATCCCCAGGATGTCGGCGCTCTCCCGCACGTAGTACTCGAGGTCGTCGTCCGAGCACTTGTTCGTGAGCTGCGCCAGCCGCAGAGACTCACTGGCGAAGTGTTCGTCCAGATCGAACTGGTCCAGAGCCGGCGGCGGAGGTTCACGTAGCGCTGGCGGGAAGACGGCCGACTTGAGCGGCGGCAAGGGACACTCGAACTGGGGAGGGATGAGTGTGAGCGGCTCGTGCTTCAAGCCGAGTTCACGGTAGAGACTCACGGCCTCCGGGATGAGCGACGTGTCGAACTTGAACAGCGAGTCGTCAAAGAGCCGCGTGAAGTCCTTGGGCAGCTCCTCGCTCTCCTGCATACACGAGCGCAGTCGTTCACTGAGCGCCTGGGTGTCCGGCAGGCGCATGTACTCGTTCAGATCTGGGTCTTCAGCGTCCTGGTGATTCAGTTTGATGGCCTTGTCCTTGAGCAGCCAGCGGAAGACGATCTCCTGCAGCTTCGCGTTCTCCTCCTTGTCGATCCATTCGTCCACGAAGCATTGTGCCGAGCCGAAGACCACGAGTCGCCCAGATTTGGCTGCTGAGCTGGGCGCCGCCACGCCGCCTTCCTGCCATGCGGCTACCACTGGCCGGTTCACGGGGTACGAGATGAATCCGGAGGACAACAGCGGCGCTGCAGGCTTCTTCACGGTCAGTGTGGCTCCGTAGGGATACACGAAGGTGAGGCCCTTCTGGTCCTTCTCCACTGCGCCACCAGCTCCCACTGGCTTCGACTCACCGGGGGGGGCGTCACGTCCACTCGCCAGCACATCCTTCCGTCCATACAGCTCGTTGACCTAAGGCAAAGTAACAGCGTGAGATTCCAGGACCTCCTACTGATACAGAAGAACCTGGGAAAGCCGTACCATGCGAGCCAGCTCTCGGTTCACGACGCCACTGGACACGAGCACCTCCTTCGGGTGGTGGTACTTGTGGTAGACCGTGCGGATCACGGCGTCCGGGTTCACGAAGATGCCGTAGCTGTTCGTTCGCCCATGAACGTAAGACAGTCAACGGCCAGTCAGTCCGCAGCACCTTCCTATCGTAGCGAGAGCTGCCTCCTCCTCGTGCACGTACTCCTTCAGCCAGCCATTGAGGTTGGTGTCGAACGTCTGCTCGCCGCCTTCGCCCAGCATGAGCAGGATGCTGCCGCCGCCATGCAAGAACTCCTTGAGGGTCGCGAACTCCGTGGAGCTGAAGCGCTCGCGCACGCCGGCGAAGACCAACACGCTGGCGTCCTTTATCCGGTCGCGAGAGAGATCGTCCTTGTTCACGTCCACCTTGCACAGCGGCTTGAGCTTGCGCGCGAGCTTCTTGAGTCCGCTCGTGGGGTAGAACTGCTCCTTCTTGGACGCGTCGAACAACACGGTCGCTGTCTTGCCTCCCGCGGCAGCTGCGGCCTTCGCGCCACCGCGAGCAGCTCGCGGATCGTCCTCGCTATCCATCTAGTCTCTTCAGCGGCTCCCACGCCTCCTAGTTACAAGTGCAAGGGGCTGGAGAGACGGCCATCCACCGCCCGATCGACTTCGGCTGATGTCTGGATCCTAAAAGGTCGCAAGCACGGCGCCCGTCCAGCATTTGACCTGTACTGCATGTAACCACAATATAGGGCGGCCTGTTATTGCAGTTAAAACCTTGATTCGGTTCTAGGGCTGCGGTAAGCACCACTTCCCATCTCAGGTCGGAGTAAAACCTCGGTGTGGCTTACAACAACTCGCTGTCGGTGGCACCTCATTCCGTATCCGCCGCCACTCAGAGGGGAACTTCCATAGAGAAGCGCAGGACGAACACCCAGAGGCTCGAGGCGGCGGGCGTTCGGGCGACAAGATGGTGCGTCCCCGGCGTCTCCGAGGGCGGGGGAGGGGAGTAGAGGGACAGAGGGTGCTGACTGATAGACTGGCGGGTGGGGTGCTGCGTTGACAGGCGGAGTTTCGGCAGGCGAAGCACACCATCATCTTGGTGCAGTACACGCGCGACCCGAACTCGCGCACGTATCTGGACTTCGAGTCGGTGAACGGCGGCATGGACGGCGTGGTGAAGATGTACGAGGCCAAGCTGAAGCAGCTGAACCCCAGTATGAAGAACATCACCTACGACATCCAGGACCTCTACACCTACATCGACTCGCTCACGGACCTCAGCGCGCTCGTGTACGTTCGCACTCTTGCGCTGGTCGCACAGCGTAGGAAGTTGACAGGAAGAGTACTGATCGACGCACGCTTGACTTGTTGCAGGCTTGACTTAGAGACCAAGACGTACCTTCCCTGCGGCAAGGAGTGGATCAAGAAGAAGGTGTTCCAGGTGCTCAAGAACCAGGCCGGATAAGCGTGGGGAACTCGGGGCTCGTATCAATGCCTTTAGTTCATTAGGCGAGGGCGGTGACGGATGGCGTGACGCCGACGTTGCTCTGCTTCACGAAGTCATCGAGGCTGTAAAAGGACTGCAAACAGGGAGCTCTATTTTGTGTGCATGTCGGTCCAAGATGGCTACTTTCTCGTGGAGTTATGGCTCGCTAACCTCCTCTGAGGCGACGGCCGAAGCTAGTCGGGGATTGGCAACTGATGCTTGGCCGCCTGGTACAGGTAGTAGAGCTGCACGAGCACCATGAGCGCCAGCGTGGCCTGCGGGAACACGCTGGGGCCCCCGCGTGTCGCTGGTGTCGCCTTGGCGAGCACGACAGCCGCCCCCAGCGCCCACAGCACAGCCAGCGCCGCCTCGAAGGCGCTGGTGCTCGCCATTTGGAAGGGGTCTCTCCCGCAGAACCGGCGGCGCACGGACCGCAGCGTTGGGCCGCTGCGTTGGCCATGCGCCACGAAGGAAAGATCGCTGCTCGCACAGATGCGTTCACAATCAAGTGTCCTGGTTTCGTCATAGAGTCCCTGTTTGTATGTGTCAGTTCAACACGGACGCATGTGGGAGTTTTATTGTGTCCGTCGATAAGTGACGACTCTGCCAGCAAGTCTGCAAATGTGTTTGCTGAATATGACACTTCGAACTGAACAACGGAATCGTTACTTTGATGAAACCGACAACAGCGGAGCTGAGGGCGACTGCAACAGCAAAACACAAGCCGAAAAGAGGAGCGAGGATGGAGCAGGAAGCGAGTGACGCGGCTCCGGCGCTAGACATGGTCAAGCTCATCAGGTACTTCCCCACCCAAGCGCAGCCTCTCGCGCTCCTTCTGCGGGTTCGCTTGGACCGCGTCGCTCGTTACGTGGCTCTGGCTGTGGACTCGAAGGAAAGAGCTAACGGCATTGTGTCATTGCTGCTATTGCGATTTCTACCCCAAAGCGCCGAAGGCCACGAGATCTACGTGAGCAAGAAGTGCGCCATGGTGTCGGGAACCATCCGCGCCATGCTCAGCGGTGTGTGGCGTCGAACTCCGCTCGAAAGCGGTCGATTAAAGGCAGATGGCCCCACTGTCTGACCTTGGAGATCCGTGTCTTGTATGCTTGGTGGCGTTCGTTGCAGGGCAATTCACGGAGAGCAAGGGCGAGATCACGTTCCCGGATATCAGTGCGCCCATCCTGGAGAAGGTGTCACAGTACATGTACTACAAGACGCAGTTCGCAGACAGCACGTCGCGTCTGCCTGATTTCATCATCGAGCCAGAGATCGCCATGGAGCTGCTCATGGCCGCCAATTACCTCGACTGTTAGCTGATCCCACAGACGACACAGACTCTCACACCCGTATGCCTACGACACTGAAGCTCTGCTGCAGCATCGTGGCCTAATACAGTAATCCCTTGCATCGTCGTGGTCTTCCATGCCCTCTGCGGCTGTTTATTATAAGGCCGACTGGTCGGCCTCAACTCGACCAAAGACTGATAGAAGATGCTGCTCGCGAAACATCGACGTCGGGCACGGCTGGTGCTACAGCAGGCGATCTCCTTCAGGACCTGGTTCGCTCTGCTCTTCTACCCGCTCTCGTGTCTTCTGCTGCGCGACAAGGTGAGTCCATCAGTGATCTTAGAGATCTCAATCCTCCACACTTGCCTCACGAACTGAGGATAACTCTGTGCATGATAGATAACTGCACTGCACTACAACTCGTCACTCTCTCGGGCGTTGCCCGTCTGCTGCCTGGTCGTGTTGATACCAGCAGACGTGGCGCGCTACTACCTGGGCACTCGCGGCAACCTGCGGGAGCAAGTGTTCCCTCTCACAGCCTTCCTCTTCCTCTCAGCCTGCCCGCTGCTTCCAGGAGTGGTCTATCTGGCCTTCTTCGCAGAGCACCGTCTTCCCTTCGACACCGTCGCAGGCTCATGCTTCACGGCATTGCTTGGTGTTGAGTGCGTCGCTGGGTTTGTGGTGCTGCGCGAACTGCTTCGACAGGAAGCTGCACGTTTCTTGAAGATGCGGGAGCTCAGCGACGTCACGGCTAGTGAAGAGGATGGAGAACGATCAGGACTATTACAAAGGGAAGGGATACCCCCAGCAAGATGGGGGCAGTGAGCACAAGGCCTCCTTCTCCTTAAGCACATACATGAAATATACAGGCTGTGTTTGGCATGACATCCAAGCCAAGAGCCAACGGCCGCCTGCAGACGCCCTTTCAAGATCGCGGAGACTCGTTGCAGATATCCACAAACCCTGCAGACAGAAACATCACCACCATGTCGGGGCTGCGCAGTATGGAGACGACTCACAAGAGCACCGTGCGTTCCAGGCGAGCATGGGCAGACGACAACAGAACGAGGCGAGTCAAATTACTGTGGTGGTCGCTTGTGCTTCTGTAGACCGTGCTGCGGTGCAAAGTGGCGGTCGTGGGGGACGCGACCGTGGGCAAGACGGCGCTGCTGCAAGTGCTCAAGAGCAACGGCCACGAGTACCCCAAGAATTACGTCATGGTAGTTACTTCGCGTTCTTGCTGCATCGGGCTCGCATCCTGTCGATCGGAAAGGCTAAACTGCGTTCCTGGTCTTGCAGACGTCGGACGTGGAGCTCTCGACCAAAAGTATCGCGATCCCAGACACGAACGTCGTCGTGGAACTCTATCTGTTCGATTGCGCCGGCCAGAGCATCTTCAACCAGCTCGACTTTGGCGCCGTCCACGTACGTCCAGCGGCTCTGCTCTCAGTCTCCTTGCTCCACTTCAGCCTCGCCACTGATGGATCGTCGTGAAACACTGATGCTAGTACAAGGGCGCGTCCATGGCGCTCGTGGTCTTCGACGTGAACAACAAGGAGTCCTTCAAGTCGTGCGGCAAATGGTACCAGGACGTTCGAGACGCGTCACCCAGCCACAGTATTCCAGGTACGCACGCACGTCTTCAGCCTTCACTGCCGCTGGGGGCTGGATGTTAACTGGCGTTGCAGGGATTCTGTTGGCCAACAAGACGGACCTTCGCGACAACAACCGAGATGCCGTGACCACCAAGGACGCGGAGGACTTTGCGGAGCGCAACGATCTCAAGTACTTCGAATGCTCTGCGGTACGCAGTCATCTTGGCTTGCCGCTGATGGGACTGCTGAGCACGAGACTTGGGGGTCGATTGGTTAACTTTCACATCGGATTGCGTGTGTAGCAACAAAACGCGGGCGTCGACGCCCCGTTCACGTACATCGCCGACTGGTTCCACAAGAAGTACCAAGCAGCCACGCAGCGGGCGTAGGTCCAAGAACTTGACTGGAAGGTCGGGTTGGCTCGTCGAGAACAAGGAGGGAAACAAACAACGCAGCCGGGGGGCTCAGAGTTCTTGAGTTCATACGACAATCTGCCTTTCTTCCAGCTTCGATCCTCACTCTGATGATTGGCTCACTTCAGCTTCATCTGCTGCTTCAGTTTTCTGGTCGCTGCCTGATAACTAAATTGCTGTTCTGCTCTTCTTCTTAACGTCTCCAAGATGTGGGGAAACCACTGATATTCTGACTCCTTTGCGCGTCCCTTTCGAGGATTGAGTTGATTGATACGAGGACGTTGCTCGTTGGTGCTGCGGTTGCCCCACGGGCCACAGCGATAGCTTCTTTTCGCTTACACTGCGGACTGCGGCTGCGGGACGACCTCCTTCTTCTGGACCCCACGGAAGGTCCACAGAAGTGCCCACACACAAACCACTTGCAACACATGCAGCAGATTCAGACTGGACTTGACGGTGTCGCAGTCGATGCCGTTGGCACAGGAGAGCTCCACGGGCGTGCTGAGGGTGCGGACGACCGCCATGTACATCTGCCCAGCGATCACAATGAGCGAGACGCTCTCGGCGACGAAGAGGATCTTGCGGATCTTGGCCGCGTGACCTTCTTGCGGTCGGTGGCGACGCACGTACTTGGGTTCTTGCACGACTGGAACGCCGTCCTCGTCGTCGCTCAGAGTCTCCATGTTGAACGAGTGGTTCATCATGCGCTCGGACAGCATGCTGGGCATGCGCATCTTCTTCTGGCGCTCGTACTCCTGCAGACGCGACAGCACGCGCAATCCGTAGACGAGAAAGACGGAGCTGATGATGCCCAGCATGACGGCGCTGACAGTCAGCTGCATGTAGGACAGACCATTCACGTTGAAACCCTTGTACATGAAGAGCAGGGTGTTGTAGATGATGTAGAACGCCCAGACGAACGCGATCGCTGCAGCCTCCAAACACTTGAGATGCGTTGGTCTGTCGACCACCGCCGCGCCCTGCTGAATGATCATGGCCCAATATCCCAGTGCCAAAATACTGCACGCGATTCAGAAGAGCATTCGTTAGGTTTACAGGCGATAGTAGGAGGCAGGAAATGACGGGGGGAGGGCCACGTACTAGCAGGAATAGAGGGCGGAGGTGCACGTGTCCGACAGGAGGCTGCTGATCGGACGCGGGATCACGTGGCCGTAGCTTGACGGGTCGATGCCGCGGATGATCACCGTCATGGAGGCGTAGCAGCAGAACGTGAAGTTATACCGCTGCAACGGGGAGCCTTCGTACTTGATCGCCCGTGTGAGCATCATGACGCTGGCCACAAAGGTCACCGCCCCGACGGCGCAGTAGATGATCTGGTAGTGGAGATACGCCTCGGGGTCGTACGACGCCAGCGTGCGCACGCAGCCGTCGGCCGTCTGGGCAAGCCCATACCAGCACGTCGCGTCGGTGATGTTCGACATGGCACTGTGGCGACGTGCCCTTTGGTTTCAGACGGAGAATTGGGAACTGGTTCCCTCGCGTTGCAGCGTAAAGCCCCTGAGACTCCAGATGGAGGAGGGTCCTGCGACCGCTACGTAAGGGCGAGACGGCCACTGCAGCGGCGACTGCTGACACATCCTGCGGAGTTCGGTAAGGGCAGGGCCAAAATGGTGCAGCGTCGATCTCAGAAATCGACCAACAGGTGTGCGATCGCCAAGTCCAGGCCTTGAAGCGTGACGCGAGTGCGACTGTAGTAACAGCTGCTGGTCACTCCTGTCAGCGGGAAGCACAGAAAACGCACGCGAAGCAGACAGGGCGGAGGCTGAAGTGGACGCTATTTTACAGTACCGTGCGCTTGAGGACTGGCAGTCTGGGTGAGGATCAAACGCATGATTTGCTCTCCTACTTGAGGCGTTTCTGCTGGGTGTCTTGCCACCAAGATGTGCCAAGCAAGCGCAGAACGATGCCACTGGTTTGATCCGACGTTCAAACCGCACTTGAAGAGCTTCGTGCTCTGCTGGAACAAGAGCCTGGCCTGGCGCCTTTGGCTCAGAGACGAACGATTCCACCAACAAGGCAAATGCAATGCCATTCACGGTATTTTAGGCCTTTATAGTACACTTCCGTGTGGTAGGCATCTGCTGGTCTTCCCTGGCTCGTGGCACCGCTCGCGTTCCTGCATTGCTGGCCACCTCTGCCTTCTTGAGGTTGCTTACCACCGCAACGATTCATGCGGATGGCGGC
Organism: Nothophytophthora sp. Chile5; assembly: GCA_001712635.2. Taxonomy (NCBI): domain Eukaryota; phylum Oomycota; class Peronosporomycetes; order Peronosporales; family Peronosporaceae; genus Nothophytophthora; species Nothophytophthora sp. Chile5. The sequence continues at coordinate 11,224 of MBAC02000582.1, forward strand.
TGGTTCGTTTGAAGTGTAAGATAGTTACTGCAGTCAGTACGACGAGTCATTATGCTATTGATTGTGACCGTGGATGCGGGACGACCGCCTTCTTCTTGATCGCGCGGAAGGCCCATAGAATCACCCATATACACACCACCTGCAGCACGTTCAGGTAACTCAACCCTGACTTGACGTTATCGCAGTCCATGCCGTTGGCGCACTGCAGCTCGTCCGCCTCGCTGGTTGTGTGCGTAACTGCCATGTACATCTGTGCGGCGATGACGATAAGCGAAAGCGTCTCGGCGACAAAGAGGATCTTGCGGATCTTGGCCGCGTGGCCGTCTTGGGGCTTGCGGCGGCGGGCGTATTTAGGCTCTTGCACGACCGGGATGCCGTCCTCGTCGTCGCTCAGCGTCTCCATGTTGAACGAGTGGTTCATCATGCGTTCGGAGAGTATACTGGGCATGCGCCTCTTCTTCTGGCGCTCGTAGGCTTGCAGACGCGACAGCACGCGCAGTCCGTAGATGAGGAAGACAGTGGTGATGATGCCCAGCATGATGGCACTCCAGGTCAAGTGCAGGTACGTGACGCCCGTGGGGTTGAACCCCTTGGACAGGAAGAGACACACGTTGTAGAGGATGTAGAACGTCCACACGATGGCGATCGCGGTGCTCTCGAGGCAGATCAGGTGCGCTGGCTTCTCGGTAACTGCTGCACCCTGCTGGATGATGGTGGCCCAGTAGCCCAACGCCAATATGCTGCGCAAGATCAACAGAGAAGGAGACGTTGGTTAGACCGGACGGTGCCGCCAGTGATGGCGATGAAGAAGCACGTACTAGACAGAGTAGAGGGCGGCGGTGAGCGAGTCCGAGAGGAAACTGCTGACCGGACGCGGGACAATGTTGCCGTAGCTCTTCGGATCGGCGCCGCTGATCACCATGGTCACGGAGGCGTAGCAGCAGAAGAGGAAATTGTACTGCTGCAGCTTGGAGCCTTCGTACTTGATCGACCGTGCGTACATGAGGCCGCTCGCGAGCACACTCGCGCAGCCGAGCACCAGGTAGATGATCTGAACCTTCAGGTACGAGTCCGGATTGTACGACGCCAACGTGCGGACGCAGCCCTCCGCCGTCTGCGCGAGTCCGTAGTCGCAAGTCGCGTCGGTAATGTTCGACATGCTTGGACTGGTTGTAGACTGCAGTGCCCGTCTACTAGGTGCGTTTAGCCCGCGATTCAGCGCAGCTTGGCCCAATCGGGATCGACTCAACGCTCGTGGCCTTGAGGTACTGGTACCAGTAACAGCCCTGGAAGCTGTTCGTGCTCGCTTCCGCACGGCGCCGGAGATTTTCAACTGATTGCTCCTTCGCGTCTTTGCGGAATGCCCGCCAGCCGCCAGCTGGCAACTTCGACTACCCCGCCCCATCCCGTGAGCCGACGCAGTCTGAGCGAAGAGCTCCGCGCTGTCGTCCCTTGGGTCGCATCGCTTCAGCGGCTGGGTCTCAAGCACAGCCGCTACCGACTCCCACTCTGCAGAAGCAGATGAAGATCAAACGTGTCACGTCGGAACGGCACTGGGATTTGCTGCGGGTCTTTCCACCGATGAAGGTGGAACTCGGATCAAGAAATCATTGGAGGCATATGAATTTACTTATCTAAGTACAGTTTGGGCTGTTGGGCTGGCAGACGTCAACGAGCGAAGCGATCACTTGGCTTTGACAGCTGATCAAGCGCAGTCATACTCGCATAGACGTCCGATTGCAAATGCGTGATGTCAACGACCCCCCGTGCGTGCATGTGTGGCCTCGGTAGCGCTTGGGCCACTGGATGAGGATCCGATGCATTTGAAGTGCACCAGATGCTTTCTCGGCAACTTCAAAGGGATCTCGTTACTGCTCTCGGGTCTCCAAGAGAGCACACTGCTGGGTGGGGTGATGTCTGTTTGCCTTGGCAGAAGCTCACACGGCGACGCTGGAGGACACATGCTTTCAGATAACATGAGCACTCGCCCGTCAATCGTCCTTAGAACAGGGAAATACTCGCACTTCAAAATGCGACCCCGCTAAGAGTGGTTTTATAATCCAATTCATTCGACCATATTCAGGTGTCAGCACTTGGATTTCGACCCCAAGCAGTGCCCAAGCCAGCGAACTGTAGCTCACTACAACGCACTCATCACATCCATTTACCCCCATCCGATATATACTCCTTCCGTCAGCTGTTGTTTCTTCCTAGATGCTCGCTTTGCCGGGGCTGTGGCTACTTAAGGTTGGCACTCGATGCTTGACCACCTCTTTACTGCGCCTCCCAGCGAAAGAGTGGCTGGCGCTGTTGCGTCCTGTGGCATCGTGCGACTGCGACTTTAGCCAACTGACCCAATCAGTAGCTGCCACATCCCCCAAAGGTGATGCCCCGCGCTCGCTACACTGGCTGTGGGACGACACTCCTCTTCTGGATGCCGCGGAAGGTCCACAGCAGCGCCCATACACACATGACCTGGAACGCGTGGAGCAGATTCAGACTGGACTTGACCGTGTCGCAGAGCCTGCCGTTGGCGCAGGAGAGCTCCACCGGTGTGCTGGAAGCTCGCACGACTGCCATGTACATCTGGCCGGCGATGACGATAAGCGAGACGCTCTCTGCGACGAGGAGGATCTTCTTGATCTTGGCGGCGTGTCCGTCTGCCGGCCGGCGGCGCGCGAATCGGGGCTCGGGCACCACGGGAATGCCGTCTTCGTCGCTCAGCGTCATATTGAAGGACTGGTTGGGCACCATCCGCTCGCACAGCATGCTGGACATGCGCAACTTCGCCTCGCGCTCGAAGGCCTGCAGCCGTGATAGTACGCGCAGTCCGTAGATGAGGAAGGTCGTGCTGATGGTCCCCAGTATGCAGGCACTCACAGTCAGCTGCATGTAGTTCAAACCCAGAGGTTGGAAGCCCTTGAACGCGAATAAGGACATGTCGTAGGCGGTGTAGAAGGCCCAAACGAAGGCAATGGCCGAGTTCTCCAAGCACTTGAGGTGGGCCGGCTTGTCGATCACCGCTGCTCCCTTCTGGATGATCAGCGCCCAGTACCCTAGCGCCAATATACTGCACGAGACGACCACACGGTTAGTTCACTATTGCTTGAGGGCAGGGAGGGGGGAGAGCGTGAAGAAACGTACTAGACGGTGTAGAGGGCGGCAGTGCACGAGTCCGAGAGCCAGCCGCTGATCGGGCGTGGAATGATGTGTCCATAGCTTGTCGGGTCGGCGCCGCGGATCACCACGGTCACGGAGGCGTAGCAGCACAGCAGGAAGCAGTAGTGCTGCAACGGGGAGCCGTCGTGCTTCGCCGCGCGCCAGTACATGATGGCGCTGGCGACCGTACTCACGAACCCGACGGCGCAGTAGATGATCTGGTACTGCAGGTACGCGTCCGGGTCGTAGGACGCCAGGGTGCGCACGCATCCCTCCGCCGTCTGCGCGAGGCCGAAGTCGCACGTTGCGTCTGTGATGTTCAATCCCATCGCCACTTGTGCTCAAGCCGACCCAGCTCCGCTCCGCCCAGCGAGTGTTCTTCCGCCTATTGTAGCAAGCGCCGTCACCCCCGCGCTCGGAAGTCGGCTGCCTCGCTCACTCTGTCCTCTCGCCTGTTATCAACTGAGCTCCTAGGCCAGGGTGTCTTGGTCCCTTGCGAGCGAGAAGTTCTAAGAACACCTCGTCCTTACCGTAAGGGCGAGCCAGCAGCCCCGCGACGTGATAGGCTGCCGCCTGGCCATCGCATGAGCTGAACTCCCACGCTGCTGCAACACATGCTGGTCAGAAACGTCACGTTTCGAGCGTCATGTGGTACTGGCGTTGAAGGGTGGATCCACGCAGCAAAGACGTCAATTGAGGGAATGCCTCGTCTTGGCGTAGTTGAGGAGCTTGCTTGAGGACTACCTCGTTTTAGCTTGATTGAGGGATTGCTCCAACCTCCGCTCGAAATAATCTCGAGTTCAAGCCGAG
>MBAC02000590.1:0-12261 GCA_001712635.2 Nothophytophthora sp. Chile5
CAGCTTTCGCACTCATATAATCTACGCCGCGCCTCGCCTCGCCTCGCCATCTCGTCAACAACGCGCCTGATTGTCCATCGAGTATCGCACACGAGCCGCACCGCACCGCACCGCACCGCACCACACCGCACGCGCCGAAAGCGGTCGCTCGGAGAGCAGCGGCACAGCTCGCGGCTGCAAAACAAAAGATAGCACTTGTTGGTCTCGATCCAACGACCTTTGGGTTATGAGCCCAACACGCTTCCTCTGCGCCAAAGTGCTAGCTCAAAACGACCACACCACCAACACACACACAAACGCACCTCGCACCAAAACAGCACCACTGCCGGATGCGCGCGCGCGCGCTCGTCCTTCGCGTACCCTCGCCACCTCCCACACCCTCCTCGTTCGCACGCAAGTCCCGTTTCGCGTCTGCCGTCAGCGGGGTCCTTTCCCAACACTGCCTAAAGTGATTCATGTCCAAGCTCCCACTGACTCAATCTCAGCCGCTCATACCCAACGGCCGCATCTCTCATGTCCAACACGGCATAATCCCCCCATGGGTTGAAGGTACATGTCTACCTCCTGGTACTGCCAGCCCACACCTCACACTTCCTCCAGCCTTTGGGCATGTCCGTGTACGGACCGTTTAAGTGCTTCAACAATGAATCCCAGAAGTTCCCTCTACTCAACCGGGGGACCCTCCCGACCGAGGACAACGTTGTCGCGCTAATCCGTGGGTTGATGCTGCCGTAATTTCGTTCAATGCGGCTCATGGCTTTACCAATGCGGGCATCTCCCCGCTTTCAGAGGAGATGATACTGAAGCAAATCGTCGGCAACCAACCTGCATGCTTCACTGGGTGTGTAGTCACACCATCCGGCGTGTGTATTAGGCATATACCCTGGGTATACTTGAATCTGTGCTGCACGTGGTTGCAGTCACACTTCAAGTTGCACGACCTGATGTACAGGACTGCGGTTCGCCTTGAGGGGGGGGGGGGGGGGGGGGGGGGGGGGGGGGGGGGGGGGGGGGGGTCCTCGTGACTCCCCTCCCTGCAGAGGGTGCCCCCTAGGTTCCCCAGGCTACAGGACAATGACCAGTTTAAGTTTTGTGTTGTGATGCATCAGTTCGTGGAAAGCGGATCACATTTAACTTTATTGCCTGTTGGTTATGGACCAAGCTATGTGTGGTCGTACCGCGCGTCATCAAGACAACAGGAAACGATGGCAAATGCGGACGACGCGGTCGTCGAAGAGCCGGTAGACCGTACGTCTGCAGAACAATGTCTCGCCGAGATCTCCGACTCTGCGACTCCAGACCCTAACCCTCTGGCGTCGAAGACAGGGCCCGAAGCAATGGTGACTACAAGCCCTGTGGTGTCCACGCAGAGGATCTGGACGCCGAAGGCTGCACGATGCAAGACCGGGTCAACTTCATGCGCCGCTACGACACGTACTTGAACGTGATCAATACGTTGCAGAACCAGTGGGACATGGCGTTCGCCATGCCGGTGGGAGCTTGCATCGAGGGTAGGATCAAGCACCACGTCGCATGCTGGGGACATGAGACGGCTCCAAATAACGTGGCGGAAGCCCAGTGGATCGCATTCTTCTGCGCGGCAAACGCGCCACCGCACGTGGACGTGTTCAATTTGTATGATATATGTGCAGTATACAAGCTACGTTGGCGACGACGACTGCCATTTCTTGCGCGGTGTATCGGCAGATTTGTCAATGCTGCGAAGGCATGTCGGCTTGGTGATATCGGACGGAATCAACTTCCCATCCTTCCATTCAGTGTGCCAATTGTCCCAAAACACCACGAACACCACGTATCTGACGACGCGCTCGCATGCAGAGAAGAATCGGAGTGGCCTCGCCGCGTTCTGCACAAAAGTAGAGGCGCGCTCGTCGCCCTGATGCAGCAAGAGGTATGCCGTACGAGCTTGCTGGCGATGCTTTGCCTGCGTCCCTTTTTTGCGCCACTAACCAACGTACTCGGTTCGATGAGTAGTCTGAGATATCGAAGTCGCTGTGGGTTCCGCCACTCCCTCGCGCTATGGAATCACCTGGCCACCGAAAGCATTCCTCTTGTAATTATCTCTATACTGAAGCTGACATAGCTGTAGGTGAAGGCGTTTCATATACTTCACATGCGTGGGGGCCTTTGAGCACTTGTTCTTGTGGAAATCCATGGGATAGATGTAGACATTCACCATGGCTACGTCGATCAAGCCGAGCACAGGAGACTTGTAGTACTCGAGAAAAACCCACTGCACGCTGGGTGGAATAGCGCTGGAGGCGCAATTGATCGTGCATGTCGACACCTCCCACGAAGGCGTGGTGATCCTTCACGACGCGGAGACACGGCACTCCATGCTGCGTGCCCGTCGCATCTCGGCGAACCACGCGATCCATCGCGAGGCCCCCCCCCCCCCCCCCCCCCCCCCCCCCCCCCCGCGCACGAAGGAAGTGAACAAGACGAGAGCTCCACCAGGGGATGGACACCAAGTTGGGCACGAGCTTGAACTTAGACACTTGAACGAGCCCCTGGCGATCGTGGGTTGGCGAGCCTTCTTTTTCTCCATGATGGCCGTGTAGTATCCAAGCCGATTCGTCTTGATGCTCCCAACTCTGTAGAAGCCAAGAATAGAGGCTGGATGGCCAGTGCGACTGGTGTATAATATCAATCGATCACGACCAGTCGCATGCCCTGAGACTTTGCAACTGCGCCGAATAGATTGAGTACTACAGCCGCTGGCCCAGACTTCATATCCTCGGTGTGAGCGTCGCTTGCATGTGCTTTCTTACCACAGCAGACTTCAAACCTGCATGTATGTAGCATAAACGAACTAATATGCCAATCAGATGCTACATGATGCAGCTTTTCAATTCAGAAGAACAAAAAATACTACATGCAGTAAGCCGTCACTGCACTGCAGAGTATGAAGAGGTTGTTCCCCACTTGTGGGGCTTGTCCTTGACATACACGCGGATCTTGTTGGAAGAAGAGCGCCACGGCAGAACAGCCTCAACAATGGCAAGCTCAACAGGCACCACGTAGCCGCTTGCGAGCGTCTACTGCAGCACCGAGACCACCTTGCGGATCTTCCACGCTCGATCTGCCTGCTGAATGCCCTGAAGCAAAACTACATCATATACACACCTGATGGCGACAAGATAGCACTCCGCGTGCGATCTGTCCAATAAAACGTCCCATGGGGCGTTAGACAAGAGAAGCAATGCCCTATGTACTACGGCGATACGAGCAAATCTACCGAGGCAACGCGGACCGGCGAAAATAGCAAGACCAACGACAAGCTCAAGCGTATGCTTCAAGGCTGTGACAAGCGTTGAAGCACCAATCAGTCCATCAAGCTCGACAGAGAGAGGCGTCGTTGACTGGCTGAACAAGGCGCCTGCAAGGACAGCTTCTTGTCGACCATGGAACAAGCCCGGATGGCACAAGGATCTTGAGCGCAAAGTGGAGATCCTGAAGTTCACGGCACATGACGCGAATCTGTACCAGGGCATGGCGGCTGTCAATAGGTCCATCGCCAGGATGCAAAAACCAGCTCCTCGGTCTTGAGGAAGTACTCGCGGAAAGTCACCAGACGCTAAGAAACTAACGACGACGAACATAACTTTACGATTTATTAATATCGCCTGCTCTTTTCCTCGCCACACATTCGCCGACCTCATGCTGCTGGCACCGCCAGATGATTGCGTCTCCGCCGTGGGACTGTCCGCTACCTCTCACGAGGCCTCGTCCTCAATACCTCTCAGAAAGCCGGAGTATTAAAGCGGCCTAAGACAGCGGATGCGAGGTGAAGGTCCACCCCCTCTCCCGTTTGGGATGATTCCAGTGGTTTCGGATTCGACCCCAATCTGTTTGGGCCTTCAAGACCCATCCATTCGCTACCAGGCGAGGCTTCTCTTGTGGCGAGCGGCAGATCTCACAGGGTCCGAACGGAGAGCACGTATATTCTGGAAACGCGTGAGGAGGGAGATATGACGTCTAGACCGCTGCTTATCTGTCCGCGTACCCCCCCTCCGGAGAGTCGTGGGGGCAGCGCCGAAGCCTCTGACGTGAGTGTGTCACCTCAAGGAGGCGAGCTACACTGACTGTACGTAGTATGTATGTTGGAACGGTGATATTGCACTGCAGCGATCTATTCGGTCGGTAACTATTGCTCCAACGAGTTGAATCCGTGCCCGGACGAGTAATTGGAAGAGACTCGTACGGGTCTTGACGTTCGTGAAACGGCAGACATTCGCCCTCGCGTTGTTGTCGGTGAGTGCACCTGCCGATCAACGACATCCTACGATCTGGCGAGTGCAAGCTGTTACGCCTTGAGGTTCAGCAAGCGCAACCATGGCCGCATCGCCTATATCGACACTTCATATTGTGTTGGGCTTGCCAGACACATTAACCACTCGTATAACACAGCCTGCTTCTTTATCGAGGCTCAGAACAAGAAGACATCGCGTATCTTCGTCGTTACCACTCGCCAAGTTCACGAGCAGAACAACTGACGGTGCCGTACGGGTCGGCAAATGATCTCCGGTTTACATGCCTCCGTGGTGAACTATCGTGTGTGGGTAGAGATCAACAATGAGGTGGCCCTGAAGGTTCGACGCAAAGCGATAGCTGTGAATTTAAGTATGATTTCGAAATATGACCTCTCAAATATACTATTTACAATCACAGTTGAAATATACTGCTACTTGCTAATCTTCGCTCTCTTTCATTTGCAGGGTCAAGACTTCGCTCGAACGCGAACGGAGTACGACGGGTTCCAGTATCTCCATATCGCCCCCTGAGCACAGTGCCGAATGGCACGCGGCGCTTCGGCATGCTGTGTTTTTCTGTCTCTAATTAGCTCGGGCTCCATAATCTGGGGAGGCAAAATCGGTTGCACCTGCTACCGATAAATACACAAGTGGCAACGAAAATCCACCGTGCACAAAATGTCCTCGTTGTGTAATTTGTGCACGCATGGCAGTGGCCAGGGTACCTGGCTAATCGTCGGACACATCGGTGTGCGCGTTCAAAATATGTTTCATTTCATTCCCCTCAGTCGTACATGTAGTCCCATTTATTTATTTGGTTCACGGAAGCGTTGCGGCAGCTAGATGACAGAGCGTTGTGCATCATCGGTTCACTGTGACGATCGCAACCGAAGATTACACGCCGCCGGCGTCTTTTCTTATCGTAATAACATTATTTTGTCACGATAGCGTCGCTGTTCAAAACTGCACAAGCCGCTCACACCTCTTGGCGAATCGAAACTGAGCTCCGAGAGACTTTGAAGCTTCCACCCAGACAGCGCGATTTCCTCGTCTCCCACGTAGGCGTGCAGTGACGTGTTGCCCTCACTACTCCAGATTTGATCGCCCACCGCATCGACAAGTGAAGAAGTCAGTAGGGCCCTTGGACAGGAAGGACTGCGTAATTCTGTCCAGGCGATGTATTCATCAGCATTTGGGAACGAATTGGGCCTACAGGATGGATTTGCACGGCAAGACTGACAGCGACGATACGAGGGAGATGGAGGGAGTGTATGACAGGAGTCCTGATGGAGACCAGCGAAAGAGACAGTAGCTCTTTCCCCGCATGAAGGAAGTTGTTGTCACCGGCGTCCGCCGGGATCATGTTCATCGCGCTTGGTGTGCTTGGTGCTGGCTGTTTCGAGTTTTGACAAACGTCACGACTGGCATATGGACTGACACGAGGCCATTCCGGATGGTAGGATCTAGCTTTATACTCCTTCTACAAAATTGCTCGCGCCCTATTGATTTCAGTATGGGGGGTGGGGGAGGGGGAGGTTCCTGCATCTAGAGAAACGGCTCTTGATGCGATAATCTCCCGCCACTGACACGGCTGGTTCTATGCAAATCGGCGCCTGCTGAGAGTGCGGAAACAAGTTGTTGGGCTCCATTGATACAGTAGTATGGCAGCGCGTTTCATGAGTGGAGGGCGTTTGATGCGGCATTTGGTACCCTAGCGAGTGAGGATCGAACTCACAGAAGAGTGACAAAGGATGAGGAGAGCCAGTGCGACAGATGGCAGACAGAGAACCGAGGACGGTGGAGGCGGAAGGGTCATTCGGTGGCAAGGTGTGCTACAGGTACCGGAGGCGGATATGGAAGGTTAAAGCGGCGAGCAGAAGAAGATTGCAAGGAGAGGTAGCGAGCGAACCAGTTCCTATACGAATAACACAGAGCATAACGACGTCACTTGTTAGCTGCATCATTCAAATAGTCCATGACAAACATGTAACACCTCTCACCTTGTCTAATACGCCTCGCGATCACCAACATGGTCGCACTGGACGGCAAGATACGCTGCCAAGCCTTCACAGGCTGCTGACATTGCTCTCTCTGACGCTCTCTCTCTCTAGAGTGCCACGTCGGATGCCAAGCGGACGGACATTCACTGAGGATGCCCTGTTCGTGCTGAATCGTGGTGAAAACTGCACTATAGGACTTGCTTGTAAGCGCCACAAGCTGTCTACAGACACACCCAGCAACACAGCACCACATTATAACACGTCAGATACCTACACATACGCGTAGCATGGCCTCACAATACAAAGGCGAGCGCACCTCCTGTCCGTGCCTTGACTTGTCTCCGGCGCGCTCTGCTTTGGGCTTGTCCGCTTCTTCTCCGTCGCCGCTTCTTTGCAGCAGCTCCAAAACCGGAAGTCGTTATTGTGGTAATAATGTTTTCTTTATGATTGTATGCAAATGAAGGGATGTCACAAAATGGGACTTGTCTCCCGGTATTCGTGGGGGAGGTGGGACAGATCTCGACGGTCATATACGGTGGTCAACGGTCGTCGACGGTGGCGGGTGGTCCCGGGACAATTCCGAGAATACCGGTCAAGCCCCCCCGGTAACGTGGTGTCCCATCTTACAAAAGTAGGTAGGAATCACAGCGGTGATTCAGCAATCTGTGATTGGATAGATACCCCGCATATCTTAGTTTTAGCCCATTAGGGTCGATCCCCTGAATGGGTGGTCGACAGCTGGGTTCGTCTTGACTTCGATCCTGTTAAGTGAACTTAATTTCAATCAGAATCAAATTTGCTTCACAGTCCCAAGTCTTCGTCCTCTCGATGACGACTGCAATCCTCCATCTGCTCCGAGACAGCCCACGCCACGGCGACAGCGGCCACATGACAAGTCATTTCGGGATTCTTCCGCTCGGTATAACGCAGTACCGGCGAGACGTCGACCAGACCGATATTGAGTCAACAACCCAGCCCATAGTGTCCAACAAGAGGGCACTCTAAATTGGTCACGTCGAATTGGAACAAGCAAGCAACAGGGCCGATCGGTCGATAATGGACGAGGAGCACAATAACAAGCAATAGGACTCTCGTATAACCTGGCGAAGGAACAGTCGTACGAAGACAAACGATAGGGCAACTCGCGATCTGGAAGAAGGAGAAAGAGGAGATGACAACCGGCATGCGTGAGGGGCCCACCGCCCCAGCCACTCAGTCTCAAGGCCCCGTGTTGCTATGATCAATGCATACTGGTTCTTGGAGGTTCTCTGACCAACTCCCGGGGAAAAGGCGACGGAGCCAACAAGAGAAAACGTCGGTGTGCGTGTGTGTAAGAGAGTCCGTGACATTTCCAAGGAGGACACTCCACTACATTAGCGTTGAATTAGAATTTCATTAAAGTTGCGGTGCGAACTGGAGTTGCAACAGATGCTTGAATTATCGTTGCGCTACAGGGTGACAAAATCGTTGAAAAACACAAAAATATACAAGTATATATGAATCTGTATGCGTATTATAAAACAAAGTCGTGCGTCGAAAGCTCCGAATTGTGTAATACTGCACTACAGGTAGTAGTTCGGTTGGGTTTCATAAATCAATATATTTGCACCATTATTTGTAGGCAATAGATCTCGATCATGGCGGCGTCGTTGGGCGCTGCTATTAATATCTTGTTGTACATGCTCGAACTACCGCACTGTATTTGGCTCTGAGTCACTGTAAATGTGCGAAAGATCACTGCTGGGCTGCGGATCGCGTCGGGCTTGCAACACCTATTTGCTACATGGACTGCTGGGCTGCGCTGACACTCAATGCAGGTGTACGCGGAATTGAGCCGCGGGTTGCCTCAGGCTGCAACAACTTGCTGCGCCTTGGGCTGCAACAGAAGTTGATATTCGCGGCCTTGGTCATCGTTAACTGCTAACTGTTGGACTGCGTTCCATGCCCCAGCAGTAACGACTCGCCAGGGATACTTCGGCTGGTGGTGCTAGGTTGGCGCTGGCCAATCAAAGCGATGAGCTTCGAACAGCGTGCAGCTCTGAATGAACGCTCTTGACTGAGTGACGATACGCATTTTCTTGCTTCTTGTCTTGAAAACTATAGTGGATGCAACCCGTGACGACAGGGGTGACATTCACGTAAGATATCATATTGAGAGTATTGCAATTTTACTTGTGTTTTGAGGATGCCAGAGTTTGATTGTTCTCAAAATCAGACCGGGGATCCGATCGCTGCTAAACTCTGAAATAAATTTCAAAGAATAGCATAGTAACACCAACAATAATATTAAATGGTATTCCAATCCTAACGCTATTGCATTTACTATTTGAATATTGCAAGGTAGTAGTAGTGTTGCACAAAATCTACTATCGCTAATGGTATAATACATTTGTCAGAAATACTACGAATTTGTTTGTCGACTGTCACGGCGGCCTTTCGAGCGATTTGCCCGACCTTCGCGGAGGAGCATGAGCGATGAAGCCCAAGACGACGATGCGTCGATCTCGCCCGCGTTCCTGACGGAAGTGAAGCTCCAGCAGTACGAAACTCACTGTCATCAGCGACTGAAGGCTTGAGGCTTTGTCGCAACCTAACCATTGCTTTTGAGCTCCAGTTCCCTGCAACAGAAGTCCACAAGCCGACCGTACGAGCATGACCCGGAGAAGGGCTTCACCATGGACATTATGATGATGATGGATATGGAGAAGGTGCGCTTGCAATTGAACACCGTGCGCGACGTGAAGTAGCCGGGATATATTCTGACGAGGCGAGGCGAAATAGGTGAGCACACTCCGCAACGAGTTCCTGCAGAAGGAGAAGGGTCTGTCCATCGCGGAGTTCGTGTACGTGATGATGCGCTTCGTCCAGAGCAGCGCGCAGAACGACGAGAACTGGCGGCTGCGCAACCTATCGGAGACGCAGCTCGTGGCGAATCTCTGTGAGCTCTTCGCGCAGATCGACATCAATGGAGATGGCTCCATGGAGTGGGAGGAGTTCACGTCCTTCATCGTGGACACAGGACTCACCGTCAAAAACCACCAACCCAATTCCATCCAGCTCTACCACCATGTACAGTGGGAGGACGCCTCCAAGCACAGCACCTTCATCGACCACATCTACTACTTCCCGGCCAACGATCTCGTGGCGCTCGTAGAGAGCTGTAGCCCGTTCCTCAAGATCTACAACGTCAACTGCGAGCTCATTCGCACCATCAAGTCACCCGAGGGGTTAGTGCAGTGCGCCGAGCACTTGCCCAAGGTTCCTTTTCCATTCCGTCTTGAGTGGGCTGTTGCTCCTGCCTCCTGCCTCCTGCCTATTGCGTTCGCATTAACTGGTTTTGCAATCGTTGTGTCATTTCCTTCAGCAAAACCAGTATATCGTGGCGACTTCCGACCTGCAGTTTCGCTTTTACGACGACGTCACGCTCAAGCTCACGAAGAGCTGCCACACGCCGGCGTCCCAGAACTGCCTGAAATGGTACCCAGAGTCCTCGACGCTGTTCTCTGCTGGCGTGAGCGGGATCGTTTACGCTTGGGATGCCGAGCACATGGAGGAGAGGCACCACATGGGCGGAGAAGTGCATGGCCGACTGCTCACCCGCTCGCACGACGACATTGTGCTGGATCTGCTCACGGTCTGTCTGTCTCAGTGGCTGACTTGCCACTGACGTAAGCTCCTGCACTCAGGCTCGTTGTGCTCACCTTCTAACTACCAGCACGTTGCCTGATGTCCAGCTACCGACACTCGAGTCACTTGCTTCTGCTAGTATGGACCGCACGATCCGACTGTGGGATGTGCACACGGGCAAGCACAAGCAGCAGCTCGACGGACACGCCAAGGGCGTGCGGGCGCTCGCGTACTCGCCCGAGTACCGCTTCCTGGTATCCGCCGGCTTCGACTTCGATGCGCTCGTGTGGAACCCATACGTGGACCAGCTCATTCTCCGTCTGCACGGCCACAACAACAGCCTCTGCGGCGTGGAGATCATCCCGGACACACCACAGATCATCACGGCCGACGTGGACGGCGTCTTCAAGGTCTGGGACATCCGTAACTTTGCCTGCATGCAGACGTTTACGGCCGAGAACATGGGCGACGTCAAGAACATCGTGTCGCTCACGTCGCAGAAGCGCATCGTGGCAGCAGGCAAAAAGGTACTGCCAAAGACCATGCCAGGGTACGGAGAGGAAGCTCGCGGAAACTGATCGAGCTGTCTGTGCGGTATCTCTTTGCCAGTTGGTCAAGTTCGACTACGAGAAACTGGAGAACCCGGAGCTGACGGACGACCACCCGGTGTTCATCGCGTTGTACAACCCAACATCCCTTTCCTTCATCACAGCCGCGGGGACGGATGTCAAGATCTGGGATGCGCGTCTCGGGAAGCTCATTCGAGTTTACAGGTATGGCAGCCAGTGCAGCCGTCGAAGGCGCTTTCTCCATCACTTCTCCGTGTTATTAGGCTCCACTGTGCATCGCATTGGATACCTTAACTCACGAGAGGCTCGCTCTTCTCGTGCTTACTTGCTTCACTCCACCCAGAGGCTTAAGCTCCACGGACCTCACGACGCTGTGCCTGGACTCCCGCGAACGCAAGTTCATCATCGGCGACCACGGTACGTACGCTCCCTCGCCACACCAACAAACTGCCCCTCTCTTCTATCCCGAGTTGTTCTCAACCACGACATGTACTTGATCCATTTTGCAGGCGGTAATATCCAAGTGTTCGACTACTTGAATGGCTCGCACATGAAGTCGTTTGCATACCCGGAACTGGGCAACCGCGCGCATGCCGCGGAGGTGACCAAGCTGTGGTATTGCGCCGAGCACATGGCGGTCATCAGCGTGTCTTGGGACTGCTCCATCAACATCCACGACGAGAGAGACTCGGAGCGCGGTGTGCTGCTGCGACGCTTGGACGGAGGCCACAGCACGGACATCACCGCGCTCAGCTTCTCATACCACCTGTCGCTACTCGCGTCCGGCTCGTCCGACTGCTCACTGCAGGTGTGGGACTACGAGTTCGGCCGTCTGGACGCCACGTGCATCGGCCACGTGAGCGGCCTGCTCAGCCTGCACTTCCTGGACCCTTTCCCGTTGCTGCTCTCCAGCGATAGCACGGGCAATCTCTGCTTCTGGGCCATGCGTCCGGCCGTCCGGTTCAAGGGCAAGTGCGTCTTCCGCTTCCGCAACCAGCACAGCGCCATGGGCACCGCCTCAGTGCACTGCATCGCCACGCACTCGACTCGTCGGCCGTCTTCCCCCGAGCCACCCGCCACTTCCGACACTGGGATCGAGCGGGAACCTGACGCCTCAGACTTCAGCTCGTTCCTGGTGATCACGGGTGACGACAAAGGCTTCCTGAGTGTTTGGAACGTATTACCGCTGCTCATGCGACTCGCCGCCTTTGACCTGCGTCCATTGGCCAAGCCATTCGAGTGCGCCAACGCGCAGCGCAATCTGCGTGTGGATGCCGCTGGGATGGTGCGCAAGGCACGCAACACGCCGGAGTGGGCGGCCTACGCCGCGCGCGACCCGCTGACGTCCTTCTTCTTCTCGGCAGGCATGCCACTGGTTTCGATCGACAACGACGAGGAGGAGGAGGAAGGCGACGGCAGCGACGGGCGGCCACCCGCGCCACCGCCAGTGTCGCTCGTGCGTCGCTGGAAGGCGCATGGCGATGTGGTGTACTCCGTCCAGATGATCGCGGAGCCCACGAGTCTCGTGACGTCGTCCTTCGACAGGCGCGTGAAGATCTGGTCCCTCAGTGGCGAGTGTCTGGGGGTGCTCATGCAGGGCGGCCTCGACCCGTTCAGCAGCAGCAGCTTGAGCCCCGCCAGCAATGACGAAGACGCGAGCATCCATCACCCCTGGCGCTTCTCCGTGGACTACGACGCCCGCGAGCGGCGCAAGGAGGCGGCGGCCTCCCCCGTGGTCGAAGACGTGCACGCGCTGTTGCGTCGCGGCGAGCGGCGCGACCTCACGGCCGA
>MBAC02000597.1:0-12275 GCA_001712635.2 Nothophytophthora sp. Chile5
GGGTACGTTCGAGTACCCCCTACACAAGGTGATCGGGTACGGTTTGTACCCTTTCACAGTCACGGTAAAACCGGTATTGGTCTAGTGACATAAAGAGTGCCTCGGGCACTCTTTCGGGACAATCTGGTCCCTCTTTTCTATGGTACGAAGTGCCTAAAGTGGCTGGGAGCCACTCATTTGAGCGACCAGTGTAAACTACGCCTGGGAGGATAGTTTACTGCATTTGTATGGATTTACATTAGCACAGATTAGCTTAGAAGGTATTTTACTTGCAGGGTAAAATACTGCCGCAAACTAAGGAATCAATTCAGTCTTTATTTTAGCTTAAAACCTCAAGCTTTGTTCCCTTAGGCCAGGAACAGGACCGAACCAAGTTCGGTCAAAGCGATAGAATATCGCTAGCACTTCCTCTGTGCATTGTGCTCTGTGACGGCCCCGTCACACCGGGCTTTCGGAAAGCCTTCCGACCGCCCTGCCGGGGTGGCAAGGCTAACGATGGCTGCGCAGATAGAGCTGTGAACAGAAGAGTAAGGTCCTGCGCATCCTGTATATCTCCCCCTCCCCCTCCCTTCATCCCAATACGCATACACCCCCTTCCTCCACACCCCTTTCATTTGTCCTGCTCTTCTTACCGTTTGCCTCGCTTGCTTGTCTGGGAAGAGTAAAGAGGTGGCTTTTCGGCTTTGAAACATGTTTTATTAATACCCTCTCTCATTTAGAAAGCGGTCCAATAAATAAAAATTCAAACAACAAAGGAGGTATAATACCCCCTCTTGTGGTTTGGTGAATGTGCGTGCCTGTCTGCGCACGGTGTGCTGGAATTTGTTTTCGTTTGTTTTTCAGGTATATTTGTGTGTTTCTGTGGTGCCCGAGCTGGGCAACCGATGCATTTCAACCGTACCAACGTGCAAGTACGCCAATGACTGCGCGTGCATTAAACTGGGGCGCGCCGATTGGTCCCATTTAATGCATGACGTGCCTCCGGCGTTCCGAGCGTTGAAGATCATCAGCAGCATGCACGTTGAGCGTGCGTGCGTGCGTCCGACCAACAGGCCAAATGGCCAGTGCTTTCCCCGTCCGTTAGTGCAGCAACGGGTCGCAAGTTAAAAGGCATGAAGGCAATCGACTGCTGGTTAAATTGGGCACCGTCATGAACGATGCCACTACCAGCATGAAGAGCAAGCAACAAGCACAGGAGGAAGTTGCAAGAATAAGCAGTTTGCATTTTAGCCCTGTATTGCATCAATCACTTTCTAATTTGCATCCGCCTTGGCAGGTTGGTTGCCACAGTTTCTAGAATATTGTCGTTGGCTGGAATTGCATTGTTGGGAAATATGCGCCCTTTATTTGCACGCTGAACTCGCACACTTCTCCGGTCCGTTAAACAATTAACCATTTCGTGATCCACTTGCCTAAATTATATACAAATTCAGCTTGTAAATAGGCGCAATTTGCTCTCTTTGGCAGAGTCACGGTACTCTTGATGAAGTACGACTCTGTACGGTAAGCGAAACCGTGGCTTTATTACAGAGCAAAATGTTCCCTTTGACAGAGCCACGGTACTGTTAACAAAACGTCTCGATTGGCTAATATTGTGTTCACTGTCAGATACGTGAAGGCACACTCTAAGATATCATTGGTTAAAAACATAAGGGCTAGGAATTAATCAGGAAAGTGCCCTCGATTTGAGTGGATCCCACGCTCGAAGCAGTGCGTAAATATCAATTGGTTACACCGAACTTGATGTAACTTGCAATTGTTAGCTGTTCGTGAGTCGCGACATCTCAAAACTGCTCGCCGACGTGCCGTGCATCATCTGTATTGCAAACCGCAGTAGCTGCACCCACAGTCCAGCTTCTCGCTCGTCCTTGGACCGCATGAGCAGCATCTTGCCGCCTTGGAACTCCAAGCGGAAGCCTCCGAGGCCCATTTTCTCCACCTTGGTGGCCATACGGAGGCCCACCTCTCCGCGCGGACTCCGCCAGTAGCTGCGCTTGAACATCCTGATGAGGGAGTGCTGAAAATCCAATACGAACCACCGTTTGCTCCAACTACGACGTAGCAATGCGATCGAATCCCGCAGCACGAACACGTTGCCGCAGTACGGTGGCATTTCCAGTAGTGCGACGGGTGGCGGCACGGGCGGGAGCGCTACATACACTGGCTCAGTGAACCTCTCCGGGGTTGCCACATTGGGCACTTGGAAAGCGCGGACGTCCTGATCGAAGAAGGCTTGGAGAAGCACGCTCTGGAACCGCGACTTCTCGACTCGGATGACTTCGATCGCCGCCTCCATCGAGGCCTGTTCGTGTTCCAGCTCGGCCAAGTCGTCCGCATCCAACGCTAAACTCTTCACCTTGAGTCGGTCTTCACGCTCCATCTCCAACAGATCGTCCTCGCTCACTGGGTTGCCATCGTCGTCCAACAGAGTAAATCTCCCAGAGTTCGTGCGGTGAAGCTCCTCCCGCATCCGACTGCTGGTCACCTTGCTCTGTGAGCCGAACGGGTATACTGTAGCATTGGCCAGGGGTTCGCAGGCGTCTTCGCTGTCGCGTTCGTGCCAAAACTCGTCCAGCCCGACGTTCTCGCGGAACATTTGCACGGTGTTGGCGGCGTCACTCACGTCGTAGTAGCCGTGCTCCTCGAAGAACGCGAGGCCGTCGGGCACGTCGGCGCGGCCAGCGTAGACATCGAGCAGGTGGAGGTCGAACGGCGAGGCCATCTCCCCCACGCTCGAGTGATGCCGCATGACAATCAATCGACTTGTGGGCGGTGCGGGACGTTGATTGAGTTGTGCTTGCAAACAGGAAGACGCTTGGCAATGCCGTTTGGCTGGCTCGATGGCGACGAAAGCCTAAAAAAGGTTGGAGTTCGGAGGCACATGGCATTGCACATGTCACTCACTCTCTGTGGGACAAGTTACCAGTTGTTTTGGTGTGTGCGGCTCGGTACTATGGCTTGGGGTTCTCTCCGGTGGCTCGAGCCTTGCTCGCTGGCACACCTTCCGCCGGTGAAAATGGCTTCGATGCGGCAATTGCTGCTCCAGATCGAAATGCGTGAGCTGTGCCCTGCTTCTGTCTGGACGAAGAATATTTTTGGCAGATCCCTGTCGAGCTGTTTTTAGCGTGCACCGGTATCAGGTAATTCGAGTCACGGCTCAAAGGAGATCGGCCGTTTTCCCGATCTACAGTTTGTGCTGATCCATGCATACGCCGCTACACCACGGGTCGATGCGCACCCCTTCATCATATTGCTCGCACAATGCCGAGTTTTGACCATTCTGCATGTTCAATCAGCCATTTCCACCCTGCAGCACTACTCCGCCAATTCCTAGGAAAACGAGTGTCCTCGCGAAGCAATCGTCTGGGCTTGAGGCTGCTCGGTTGCTATAAGGATACTATTGCTTTGTGAGCTCTCGTATCGATGAATGTGCGTAAATTAAGAGGTACAAGCGCGAGAGATCGTCCTGGTCGGCGTTTGCTAGACGTTGGTGACCTGGCCAGCGGCTTTAACGCAGCATTTCCGGAGGATGGTGCGGCCGTACGGGATGAAGGAGGCGCCGTACCAGAGCATGGCGGCGTACTGCACGATGACGAACAGCATGACGAGCGGCCCCGCCTTGGGGAAGCCGAAGGCTATGATGAGAGTGCACAGCATGGCGCCCATCCAGATGCAGCAGGCCACGCGCCGCACGGGCATGCACATCACCTTGAGCTGCCGCATGGGCCCCACGAGGAATAGCGAGCTGCCGATGCTGCACAGATTGCCCACCGTGTAGAAGAAGGCGAACTGCTTGAGGTGGCGAGGCCCTCCCCACATCATGAGCGTCGACAGAAAGCCGCACAATGCGCCGAACACGTAGCAGCCCACAGCGCCGTATAACCGCTGGCGCTTCGTGAGTCCACACTCCTGGCCCAGTTCGTTCAGTAGCCCCTCCTGCTCCTGGTTCTTGGGCGTGCCCGCGGGCGACTTGCCGCCTTCCAGATCGCTCTCGGACGCCGTGGTCGCGTCTCCGCTGGACGAAGACCTCACCATCGCGGGCACCTTGATGTTCAGCGACTCCGCCTTCGCCTGTAGAGCAGCCGAGCCCTTCTGCGTGGCGTCCTTCAGGGAGCCAGCCGTCTCCAGCGCCAGCGACGCAGCTTGCGCCGACTTGGCCTTGAGCTGCTCGAGCATGGTGACCAGTTTCGCCTTTCTTTCGCTGAGTGCGGGACGGAGACTGTCTTTCAAGTTGGGCCGAAAATACCACGTCAGCTTTATACCCAATCAAATTGCACTGTGCTTCAAGCGAGAAATATGCAATTGTTTCCTTCTTCAATGCAATACATGTAATATTGCATATCCAGTAAATATAATGTTTTAGTATGTAAACTAACAACGTCAAAGATGTTGCAACGCACTACATTTATCTGATATACTTGCGATAACACATATTCTTTGTCGCTTACATATTTCGTATCTTTGGAAGAATAGCTGGGCGCCTTCGTCTTTTTAACCAATCCAACCGTATTCACCAGTAATACCCATCGTTGATTGGCTAGAATCCAATCCACCCACGTTGAGCTTCGTTGCGATCCAGCCTGAAAGCGAAGCAAGAAGCGAAGCCGTCGGCCGCAGTGAGCACCAGCGACCATGTCGGACTCGGAGGAGTACGAGTACGAGTACGACAGCGACGAGCAGTTCGACAGCGACGCGGAGGAGGTGGCGGCAGGATCAAGCGAGGACGACGCGGCCGCAAAGGAGCGCTCCGCCGCGCGCGAGACGCAGATCGCGCTGGAGAACACCTTCTACGAGGCCGAGGACTTCCGCCAGCGCGGGGATCTGACCAACGCGCTCGAGTACTTCCAGCGCGTGGTGGCGCTGGAGCGCGACAATACGCCTCCCGAGGCGCGCAAGTGGAGCTTCCAGTCCTTGGAGAACGTGGTGAAGATCTGCGTGAGCCGCCGCAAATGGGACGAGATGCTGGCCAACTACGAGCAGATGCTGGGTCATCTCGCCTTCGTCACGCGGAATGAGAGCACAGACTCCATCTCGTCCATCCTGGACGTGGTGTCTGCCGCCACAAGCCACGGAGATGAGAAGGACAGCGCCAAGTACACGACCAAGGTGGGCTGCGTACTATGACTGAGCTGGTTTGATGTCGCGTCCTGTTACTCCAGACTGATGCCGTTGTGATCTGTTAGATGTACGAGCTGACACTGGACCGACTGAAAGACGTGAACAACGACCGGCTCTGGTTCAGTATGAACGTCAAGCTGGGCAAGCTGTACCTTGACATGCACGAGTTCGACCAGCTGCAGCGACTGCTGGACCAGCTCTACCAGTACTGTCAGTCTGACGGGGTCCAGGACCACTCCAAAGCCACGTTCCTGCTCGACGTCTACGCGCTGGAGATCCAGGTAATGCCCAATGCTCCTAGCATGTTGCAATTAGGAAGCGGAACTCAGCATCTTGTTGCTATACACCACACTGTAGCTCTGCGGGGCCACGAAGAACAGCGCCAAGATGCGCCTCATCTATCCGAAGACACTGGATCTGGACGCCGCTATCGCCGACCCGCGAATCATGGGGTGGGTCCCTGGCAATAGGCTTGAGCATTCGTATGGCGATGGCGCTGTATTAACGTGCTGCTCTGTTGTGGCAGAGTCATTCGGGAGGAAGGTGGGCGGATGTACCTGGAGGAGAAGGAGTGGATATTGGCGTACAACGAGTTCTTCGAGAGCTTCCGCAACTACCAGGAGGCAGGCAACGCCCGCGCGACGCAAGTTCTTAAGTACGTGGTACTGGCCAACATGCTGGCGAGCTCCGACATCAACCCGTTCGATTCCCGGGAGGCCAAAGTGTACCAGGATGTGGAGGAGATCGGCGCCATGCTGCTGTTGCGTGGCGCCTATGAGTCCAACGACATTGTGCAGTTCGAGAAGATCCTCAAGAACCCCAAGTACAAGTTGCTGAGCGACCCCATCATGAAGAAATACCTGAACCCGCTACTGCGCAACATCCGCTGCCAGGTCATGAAGAAACTCGTGCGGCCGTATCAGGCCATCCGCCTCGCCAGTCTCTCTCAAAGTATGAACATCGCGACGGAAGACGTGGAGGACATCGCAGTGGCGCTCATCCAGAACCTCGAGCTCGACGCCAAGATCGACCAAAGCCGAGGGCTGCTCGTGCTGCAGACGCGGCAAAAGTACGTCTTACTGGTGTTGTTCGGTGGGTATACGGGGGATTCGTGTGCTCAAATGTGCTGATTGTGTTGCCGTGGACTCTGTTGCCTAGAACCCGCGAGGCTAGTAAGATGTACGACGCCTTGGACCGATGGACGCGGGCGCTCGACTCGACGCACGCGACGATCGCGGCTCGGGTGGTGGCGCATCAATGAGTATACACGTTGGTATACTCAGTATACGCTCGCGTCATGTTCGTCTCTCTTGATCGCAGGCTCAATGCAGGTGGTTGCAAGTTGATTGAAGCGATCGAAACCGAAATAAAGAAGACACTCTATCTATCGCCTATCCAGACTGCGGGCTGGCATCGAGGTCGTCGGCAATCAGTTGGTCCGGCATTGCGTGTTGTGGGTCTGGATGTAGTTCGTCAGCACTGAGCAGAGACTCGCAGCTTCATCGGTCGGCGCTAGCGAAGCCGTCGAGAGGCTGGAAGGAGCCACTTGGTACAGACAACGAGTCGCCAGCTCTCGGAGTGGACTGCAGTTGGACACCACAAGCGTCTCGCAGTTGTGCGACGGAACCCGGACGTCCACAGAAATTCCCTCCGGCCGCATATCCCCCGACGAAACCACTGTATACGCCGCGTTCCCCATCTTTTGCTGGTCGAGCAGTTTCTGCGTCGACGACAGCGAGTAGTTGGAGATGATCTGGACGTTCCCAGCACCGACAAGCAGCTCCAGCGCATCCAAAAGCTCCCAGGTTCCAACTACAACACTGCCAGCAACGTCAACAACCTCGTCGGCGCTAGCCACGGTCTTCTCAGACTCGGTACCCAGCAGGAGGTCCAAGTCCACGAGCACAGACAGCACGGGGACCGCGAGCGGCGAGGCGAAGAAGCGAACGGTCGGGTTGGCAATGACGTGGCGACTCTGGATGAGCTTCAGATCGCAGTCCTTCCCGCCGAGCTTGAGCGTGATACGCAACACATCCTGGATGGTGGAGATGACGTTCTCCAGCGCACGTTTGAAGTCGCGTGGGTAGCGATGGAGCCAGGCCAGCAACAGCGCCGCGAAGAGGTCCCCCGTGCCAGTATAATAGCTGTCGATCCACGGGAACCGCACTTCGTATTGTTCGCAGACAGCGTCGCTTCCATCAACGCCAAGCTGAACCACTTTGCTGCCAATGACCACAAGTTCCCGGGGCGGTTGCTTGTCAGCCACGTCGTCTTCAGTGCTAGAAGCTTCCAGGAAGCTGCTGATGACCACCACCTTCGGTCCCAGAGTGTGCAGCTTCTTGCACGCGCGCATGGCATCTGCCACTGTACGCAGCTCCATCTCCGCCAGCAACTCGCACTCGTACTGGTTGGGAGTCAGCACGTCGCAAATCGGCAGTACCTTGGAGCGATACAAGCCCACTACAGCCACATTCACACGCTCTCATCAGTCTTCTCCACTAGATATTCAACCCGCCGATTGCGATCTATCGTACCTAGCTCCAGGGGCACGTAGAGCTTGCCCAGGTCCCCCATTACGGGGTCGCACACGTACACCAGTCGCTCCGGATGGCTCTGCGCCGCTCGGAGCCGTTCATACACGCGGACGATGGCGTCCAGCAGTGAAATGGAGCCGATGTACCCCGTCAGAAGGTGCGTGTGCGCGTCTCGAAGCAGATCGTTGGTCTCCATGCCGTCCAGCAGCTCGTGCAGCTCCTCGCCCGTGAGCCGCTTGCCCGTGAACTTGGCGTAACCCGTGTGGTTGGAGAACTGCACGCTGTTGATGGGGTCCACGTCCATGCCCAGCAACTGCAGAGGGAACACTGCGCTCTTGTTGCCCACGTAGCCCTGCACCACGTGCGACTGGATGCTCAGCACGCGCCCGCCCTCGGCCTCGCCGTCGTCGGCAGGAGTCATCACCGCCATGTTCCGTCGTTCGCAGCCCCTCGTGCGCTGGCGGTTGCGTCACTCACTCACCAACGGTCGGTCGAACCAGTATACCGGTATGCAAACGGTAGTGTCCCGCTTTCCAACTTTAACAAATTCTGCCAGTCGTTTTTCGCCACTGCTCCGCTGATCTTTCACTGGAGACCGAGTCGAACTGCTGTGGACGCCATCTTGATGGGGCGATGGAATTTGCGTTCGGCCGTGGCCAGCTAACGTCAGACCACAGCGTTCTCAAGGTGTGCTGGTCTGGCTCGGTTTGTCACTCGATCGATTTGAACGTTTGACCCAATGCGATGGAGGTTCATGGAGCCTGCCGGTTCGCGCGATGCCGAGCATGCGCCTATCCACGACGAAGATCAACGTGTACCATACTGGCGACCATGTCGAGCGCAATTTCACCTGCAATTGGAAGATTGGGTGGGTGCAGAAAGGAAAACATCGAAGAAGCAGGCTCCTTGCTGCTTACAGGCCCTGCGGGCTTCTCGTACGTGTACACTTCTCGAAGATGAGGTAACCCGGCGCTGTTTACTGTGGCAACGCGGAGGCGCCGATACTCATAACGACGGAAACAATAGCTGCGTTTCTCCGTGCTTGAACGCGCCAAGAACGAGTGTCCACTGACGCACCGCTGGACTGTCAACGGATCAAGCAAAGTGAAACGAACTTTTGAGCGATCTGAACCGCATATCTTAGGCATATCGCTGCGGATCCCATGCTTTGAGCAACACCTCGTTGCTGGCACGGAGAGGGGTTATAGTTTTTCCGTCGTGGTATCGTTGGCTGGGACATCATGCACTCCGCATACAAGTACTGGCAGCCTTTTACCAACACCACCCAGGACGAGCATTGCTTGAAATTGCACGCCCCCTCTGTTAATAATGCCCAAGCTTCTCCTCTATAGATATGAAACAATTGCTCACACGCCGCCAAACCACCTGTACAACCTTCCGCTCCCCAACCCCACACTATGTCAGCATCCGGCGACGCACGCATTGCGCTGTAATACTGAGTCTTCCTTCTAGGACGGAGGGATCAGTTTCGAAACTCGCACGCTCGCTGGGTATCGCAGTGTTCCCCAATGACGAGTCTCTGCAGCCTTCCAAGTGTTGAGGCTGCTTTTACAGTGTGCGTCCATTGGCAACAATGCAGAGCGAGACGAGCGCCGCGTTACTCTAAAACTGCCGCTCTCTTGATTCCACTTGTTCAAAATTGCTCGTGGCATGAACGTTTTGAAGCTGGTCGATTGTCATCAACAATACGAGGTCATGGAAAGGTAGACAATAGCACAATGCGGATTTCGCTCAACAATCGCGCGCGAGATCCCATTCCACTGGCTCGGGCTATCCACCTGCCATGCGGTACCCCACCAATCCAGCCGTTCATCCAGCGCTCTTATCATAGTCGCAGAAGCGCGGCGCTGAATCGTCTGAACTTTTCTTCAAAGTCTCAATTTCCACCATCGATGGAAAAAACGTGGCATTTCATATGGACTGACCTTGTGGGTGCAAATGCATGGGCGCGGCTGGTTCTCGAGCACTGCCGCCGCGTGCCAGACAGAAAGATCCGGCGCTGGACGTCTAATACTCAGTGACACCGGACGGCAGAGAGAGGTCATGCGAGGCTGCCAGTCGACTCGACTCGCCTTTTCCGCAAGAAGTTCCAGACCGAAGAGCTCCAACGACGTGAAGACTCGAAACCAGCAACTGAGTCCTAAAGCGTCGGGCGTTCACTTTTAAAACTTGGGACAGTCGAGTACATTGCGCGTCGGGCGGTCGCAGAACAGGAGGGTGACCAAGAACCCCATCAGAAACAGGAAGAAACAACCCAGGGGAGGCGAAGAAGCATGGGCTCAGCTCGCGGTTTGCTGCTGTTCGTAGCCTTGGTGCTCGCGACGACTACTGCTGGTACAACTAGGAGCATTGCTCCCCAATGTTGCTTCGAATTGCATGTCTCTAATTGTTTTCTTCTGTGGTTTTGACTGTAAAGATGCACGTGCTGCCGAGTCGTCGCTGACACTGACGCCCTCATCCGGTTCGCTCATCACTACACGGGGCAGTGACACTAGCGACACGACGACCTCCACGACTTCCACTTCCTCAGCGAGTGCTGCTATTGGGAGCGCCGAGTCGGACACCACAGCCACCACAGCCCCGTCCACGACGTCCTCTTCCGCTTCTGCGACCTCTGTGCCAACCAGTGGCTCGGAAGCGCCGTCCTCATCTAGCAGCAGCGAGGCCGAGAGCACGACGGACTCTCCTTCGAGCGCTTCGGCGACGGTCAGTCCGGACACGTCGGACCGCAGCATCACGACCGAGACGGAGGTCCCGACGGCTGCGTCGTCGTCCAGCACTTCGTCCGAGGCGTCGACAGCCGTTGATCAACTCAATACGAACGACGGCAGTGTGACGAGCTCAGCGAGCTCAGGGTTCAGTGTGAGCACAGGCCTACCGATCATCTTTGGCGCTCTCGCCTGCGTCGGCGCACTTGTCATGGCCGTGACGTACAAGAAGAAGCGCGCCGCCGATGCTTCCGCAAACGACGAGCAACGCGGCAGCTCGGACTGCGGATACGCCGATGGGGCCAGCTTCACGCCGGACAACCGGACGCTGGGCAACGTGATGCAAGAGGACACTCCACCGCCCATACTCCAGTCCCGAGGCCGGAACACCCAGGCGAGCGGCGACTTCACGGGGGCCATCGCCGACTTCACGGGGCCGAACTCGTCGGTTCGCTCCATGTCGCCATTCGGCAGCGCGCGCTGCAATGTGCGCGTGAGCTCGCCCGTCCAGGACCTCTACGCGAACGACAGCAACATGGAGTTCGCGGACTCGTGCTCGCGCCACAGCGAAGGCAGCAACGTGGTGCTCACGTTCCAGGAGGTCGAGACCGATTCGCCTCGCCCGCCCCAAGTGCAGTTGTAGATAACGTCAAGTTGGATCGATATTTTGCGGCTTAAATCTTCAACGCGTGACCTGCCGGTGCGTCCTTGTCTTCTGTCATGCGCAGCATGGGGCGGGGCGTTGAGGCTGCATGCATCGCCTTCCAGCAGAAGTGCATGTTCCGACGTTTCCTATACAGAGGTGTAACGGTCCAAAGTTCATGTCGTTTCCTTTTGTTCCATATAAAGAGAAGCGATTGTGCTTAATGGAATACCGGGAATACCGGGAATACCGTCAAACCCGCTCGGTTTTTCCCCTTCCGAAAACGGAAGGGAGGGGAGAAGCCGGAGTCCCCAACGCCGTTGGAGATTCGCAGTGTATTGGTGGCAGGAGACTCGTAATGGAGCGGCGGCGGCGCACCGACGGCCACCCGCGCTCGCGCCGCGACGGCGCCGACGCTGGCGACGACGGAGGAGGAGACCGCCGGCGCCGTAGTCGCAGCTTCAGCCCGGTTTCGTCGCGATTGCGTTATCAAGAGCGACGCCACGCGCGTCCTCCGCCCGTACCCAACTCCAGTCGACGCCGGGGACGACGGAAGTCCAAGGACGTTAACGGCAGCGCGAAGAACGGACGTAGTCGCTCGCGAACGCGCTCTCCGCACGGCAGTCGCTCGAGACGGAGAGGAGGTGCGTTGCGATGGGAACACGGTCTCGAAATGTGGGTGATAAGACCGCCAATGGTAACTGAATCTGGGTTTTTCATGTCGTGTTGCTGCTGATAGACTCGCGATCGGCGCGCTCTCGCACGCGGTCGCGCTCTGGATCTCGCACGCGGCGACAGTCAGGCCCGCGGTCGCAAACGGGCTCTACGGGGAGCTATCATCGCCACCGTCGGTGAGTTTTTCATGCCGTTTGACCCGATTATTTGTGTTTCCTGGTGTACTGATGTGTTTTTCGTTGCTTGTGTGTTGCTGTTTATGAAGTGGTCGGAAGAGCGGACGGTCGGACACCACGGACACCCAGAAGCAGCAGCGGAGTCGTCGAAGCAGCCGCGAGAGCGCCCGTGGGCCGCACCACCACAGTTCCCGAGGCAAGAACAAGCAGCGGCACTCACGCCACCGCGACTCGCACCACGATCGGGAGCCGCTCCTGCCTACACCGCCGCCTCCAGCTTTGAAGGAGAAGGACGCCAGCGAAGACAGCGCGGCGCACGACGACACGGTGGGCAGCTACTGCGGCAAGCCGGGCGACTACATCGCGAACCGCTACAAGATCATCCGCGAGGCTGGACTGG
>MBAC02000606.1:0-44476 GCA_001712635.2 Nothophytophthora sp. Chile5
GGTCGTATCTGCGACCACCACCTCGTGGAACCCCGCTTGGACGTAGCCACCGGTCAGATACTCCATCTGCTTGCCCGCCTGGACCAGTAGACAGCCATCCGGGATCTTCACGGCCGTCCGCGTGCCATCCCGAAGCCAGATGAAGAGCCCTGGGAAGCGCGACTTGCCGTGGATAGTCAGCAGGTTCAAATCTACAGCAGCAGACACAACGGTCGCGTCATTAGAAGCCGTTTCTCAATGCAGAGACCTTCGTTCACGTACCATAGTGATAGGCTGCGAGCACGTCGTTGCGCTGGTTGAACACATTGAAGTTGCTGCCGGTAGGGGCCAGCAGATGCGGCCCGTTCTGGATGCGGTTCACCAGCACGTCCTTCTCCAGACCGAGGCCAATAGCAGCGATCTCCACGAGGTCCGTGATGGCCGCCAGCATCTTCCCCCCCCACATGTTCATGACGCTTTCCCACTCCGGGAACTGCTTCGGGACCACCGGCTCGGCATTCAACTCGGCAAACTTGGTGTTCTGTTCGGCATCAAGTGAGAGAGCAACAAGCAGCAGCCATCAGGACTCTGCAGGAACCGCTCCAACTGCTTTAGCAATCGTTTCTAGCGCACCGCGGGGCGTTCGCCGACGCGCCAGAAGAAGCGGCTCTTCTTGTCGGCTTCGGGCGGGCACAGCGACACGGGCGCGTAGCGCTTCTCCAGCGTCTCGGCGCGTGCGCAGTGGTTGCGCGCACGCTCCTTCAGCTCGGGCGTGACGCCCACTTGGAAGTGATACTGGGGCCGCGCGTCCTCCGTGAAGTCCGTGGCCGCGAAGTACCGCTCCATCATGTTCAGGAACGTCTCGTTGTCCTCATCCATCGCGCGCTAGAGACGCCGACCAGCAGCAATAGCAGAGACGAGTCACAGCAGGCTTCGCTAGCGACACAGCCCAGACTTCACGCACCTCGTCGCGGACGCACAGCACGCCGTACTTGTGCAGCGACTCGGCCGCCTTGGCGCACTCGGCCGGGTCGCCCGTGGCCTTGTAGTGCTTCAGGTCAATGGCCGGGATCTCGATCATGACGAGAGGAGGGTCAAGAGCGAGCGCTTGGGGGCTGACGCCGAGTCAGGAGATGCAGAAGTGGCTGCATGCAGGTGAATGCGACCGAGGATGCTGGTTGAGGTGGCGAGGTGGTCACCACCAACACCTCTTATACTGGATGTGAGCCGTCTCTCTTCCTTGAATATTGGATAGCGAGTCTATTTGAAATACCTGTGAGAATACATCTCCCGTAGAAATCGACACGGCGCGTTTTTATATTGGGCAGGCCAAGGTCTGGTAAGCATGCTGAGGTATACGCTCGACCCAAAATAGTGGGATCGGAAGCTGAATGGGAAAATGGAGGCGACGACGAGTGCTGCGTCGCCGTCCTTCTACCGCCGCGCGCCGCAGCGCCCCGTGGCGCTGGACGAGTTCGAAGAGCTGGGCCTTGCGCGCCTGCAGCTCCTGGCTCTGGTGGCGGGATGGGACGTCGGACGGGCGCAGCAGCTGACGGACGAGCTGAACGACTGGAAGCGGATCACGGAAGACGCGGATGCCGACACGCTCTCGCACTACGCGCTTCGCCTCGCCTTCTGCAGGTGCGCTCTTGCGATAAGGAAGCTGCTCGCTTGCATACTCAGGTCGTGGCCTGGCATCTGATGGCGTCTGGCGGGCAAGGGCACAGATCTCACCGCGAATGGGACTGGCTGATCGGCGTCGAAGCCAAATTGCTGGCCTTTCGCCTCGGCTCCTTGCCTTCTGGTGCAGCGGTGAGGCTTCTGGCCGATGAAGGAGTGAAATACGAGCCTGTTCACGCCGAGAGCGCGGCTCAAGCGAGACAGGAGGGCCACGGACGCAGTCGCATTCTCTATCGCGTGCCCTTCCACGAGGTGTCTGCGCTGGTAAGGCAGCGTCGAGTGGTTGTGCGCAAAGGTTGCTGTCTGATTCCCAGCCATGAGATGGACTACGCGGCGCTTCACCACTTCAAGCGGTCGTTGAAGCAGCAATTGGGGGATCTGCAGTGCGCCATCCCCGCTCTCGGCCCCGAGTTGGACCGCTTGACGCCCGTACTGGATGGATTTCTCGCGAAGGCGCACAGTTTGGTCGGCAGCAGTGGCTCGAGGTCAAGGACTCGACCGCGGCTGGAAGTGGCAGGGATCGATCAAGTTGCGGAGAAGCACTTCCCATTGTGCATGAAGCAGTTGCACCACAAACTCCGCGAGAACCACCACCTCAAGTACGACGGACGCGTGCAGTATCGGCTGTTCCTCAAAGGCGTGGGCTTCTCGGTCTACGAGACCTTGCAGTTCTTCCGAACCGAGTTCACCAAGAAGATCCCGCCTGCCAAGTTCGAGAAGGAGTACGCCTACCACATCCGGCACAGCTACGGCCTCGAAGGCTCTCGACGGGATTACGCGCCGCTCAGTTGCGAGCAAATCATCAACGGCTCCGCCCCGAGCCACGGCCAGTACCACGGCTGTCCGTTCAAGCATTGGGGGCGAGCTGCACTGCAAGACGAGCTGCGTCGACATGGAGTATCGCTGCAATCTGCGATGGAAATTGCGCGACAAGCGGCAGCTGGCGAGTTCCAAGGCGCTTGTCGCGCATTCTTCGAGGCGTCGCATCCGGCTTCAGCCTCGTATGCGCAATTGGCAGCCAGTGCGACGCGTTCCGCCGGGCAGGGACAGCTAGGACTCCATGCGAGCAGCGTCGCCCACCCGAACGAGTTCCTGGACGCGAGTATGCAGGCAGCCAGGCGTGAAGGCTGACAGTTCCAGCGAGGTAGTACGTTTTAGCCAGAATTTGCCACGAGATGGCTGCTAATCTTTACCCTCTATACAGCGATAGCGACATCTCACTCCAGTATTAGCGCCTCGCCTTGATCTGATTGGCTGAGAGGAAAACCTCGTTTTCATCCTCAAAATAGCGATTGGAAATCTCGTTTTTAGCAGAAGAGCACCGATGGACACGCCCGTTGCAGCCAATGCCGCCGACGCCGGCGCCTCCGCGACTTCCCGCGCTGCCGCTCCGCCCAGAGACCTCGGCACGCTCAGCGCCAGCAACGCAGACGTGCCGCAGCTGCTGGCCATCCTGCGCGAGCTGCGCGACTCCGTCGGACCCAGTACGTCCCGAGGACTCGTGGCCATTCGTTCCTGAACCCAAACACAGGAAGCGCCTTGCCGTGTGGGCTGCGCATTATGCTCTGCTGTTGCTGACGCACTGCTGCTGTGTGTCTGAATGCAGAGGTCGTGAACAACGCCATCGCCAAGGTGATGCGCCTGCCAGCGGGCTCTACCGCGGTGCAGCCAGTCCAGAGCAACGCAGGAGAAGGCAAGAAGCACGCGAAGAAGAAGGATCGCCACAAAGCTCCTGTCGGTGATGCCACGGCCACCGCCAATGCGCATGGCAGTCAGAAGAAGAAGAAGAAGCGCGAGTTCTGCATGAGCAACTACGCGGCGCGTAGCGTGGCCGTCAAGTTCCTGTACGTGGGCGAGAAGTACGCCGGCTTTGCGCGGCAGGACCACATGCCCGAGACCGTGGAGCGCTACCTGCTGGAAGCGTTGGTGCGCTCCAAGCTCATCGAGGACGTGGACAGCTGCGGGTACTCGCGTTGCGGCCGCACGGACCGCGGCGTGAGCGCCTTCGGACAGGTGATAGCGCTCCGCGTGCGGTCGAACCTGCCTGCCACTGCGGAATTGTTGAGTTCGACGTCGATCGACGACGTGCGGCCTGGCGAGAAGTTCCAGGTGCGTCTGGCGGACTCGGGAGAGGTCAAGACGCTCACCGAAGTGGACTACGCCTCGCACATGAACCGCGCGCTTCCCGCCGACATCCGCGTGTACTCCGTGGCTTCCTGCCGCCCCGACTTCAGCGCTCGCTTCGACTGCAAGGCGCGGATGTACCGCTACTTCTTCGTGCGAGGCGATCTGGACATCGCCAAGATGCGGCTCGCGGCGCAGCAGCTCGTGGGCAAGCACGACTTCCGCAACTTCTGCCGCATCGACCCGAACTGCCACGTGTTCGAGCGCAACGTCGGGTCCTTCGAGCTCGTCGAGTGTCCGGGCCAGCGCGCCGAGGATCCGCGGCAGCAACTGTTCCGCTGCGAGGTCTTCGGCCGTGCTTTCCTGTGGCACCAAGTGCGCTGTATGGTGGAGGTGCTGTTCCTGGTCGGCCTGGGTCGAGAGCAGCCCAGCATCGTGGCCCAGCTGCTGGACATCGAGCAGACGCCACGCAAGCCGCAGTACGACATGGCCTCGGACCTGCCGCTCGTGCTGCACGACTGCTACTTCGCCGCCCCGGACGCCGCGGAGGAGCCCGGTCCGCGCTTCGAGTACTCGCCACTGGCGCTGCTGCAGGTCCACGCGCAGCTCACGGAGAGCTGGGAGCAGCGCTGCGTCCAGGCGGCCATGCTTCGAAGCCACCTGGACGCCCTGGACGCCTTCCGCGTGGACGCGGACCTCGTGGTGGCGGATCTGGACCACTACGCGCCCAGACTGCGGCAGCTGATGCAGGAGCGCGGCCTGCTGGCCGGCCAGCCGCGCTGGAAAGACGTGGGGCCGCTGCTGCCGCTGGCCAAGAACCGCAAGACGCTGCCGCTCGCCCAGCGGGACACGGGCCACTCGGTCGACGAGCGCAAGCGGAAGGTCCTGGAGCGGAAGCGGCGGCGCGAGGAGGAGGCGGAGGCGGACAAGGAGCGGCAGGACGCGGCGGCCGCGGCGTCCTGAGACGAGGGAGGCACTGAAATAGCTGAACGAGGCAAATATCTGGATTGTTGGATCTTGATGGAGAGATCATTTTTGCAGGATCTTCTTGGCGGCAATTTGCAGATCGGTTTGCAGTTGCAGTGTGTTTCGCGTCGACGCATTGAACGAAAACCTTTGCAAGACGCGGTCCTGTTGTTGCTGGGGTGGTCAACATGCGGCTGATAAACCAGAAATGAATCAAGGCCTTCGCGTTGGCTCGTCTGAAGTAAATAACTTCCGTCTCGCGCTTTGCAGTGTTGCAGTGTTGCAGCCAGTCAATCTGCAAACTTCGTGCAGCAATTCTGAAAGAAGAAGGGGGGAAAAAACAATTTTCTTGGTAAATAAATCTGTTTTAACTCGCATTTCGCCTGGCGAGCGCTTCCTGCGCCGACTCGTGTCGTATCGTACAGGATGCGGAGGAGCGAGGGCAGGAGCGTCTTCTCTAATGCCCCGCTCCCCCTCCGCGTCGCCGCCTCGAGTCAGCATCCGCCTGTGTCTATGGTACATGTGTGTGGTGGTGGAGTGCTGCTCGGCCCAAGCGGCCGTCCTTCAGCCAACACTTGGCTGGAAGGGGTGATGTGTCTGCCTCCGGCTGCCGAGGGACCAGGAAGGAGACGCGCTGCCTCACAGCTCGAGCGTCTTGTCGGTCTTGTCGGCTTTGTCGGCCATGGCGGCGTTGGCGGCGTCGATGGGGGTCACGGCCGCGCTCTCGTGCTCCTCGTCCTGGTTGAAGCACACCACGATGGCGCTCACGTTGTCGGTGGAGCCGAGGCTGATGGCGTGGCTCACCAGCTCTTCACAGGCGTGCTGCACGTCGCCGTGTCTTGCCAGCTTGGCGCGCACAAAGTCCACGACCTGCTGCGGCTCCATCACGTCGAAGAGGCCGTCGCAGCCCAGCACCAGGAACTCGTCGCGAGCCGACAGCGCGTGCGCTACCACGTCGGGCGTGGCGGTCACCAGGTCGCCGTTGAACTTGCTCTTGAACTCGCCGCGCGCCGTCTTGAAGTCGTTGTCGCCGAAGGCACGCGACACGCCCAGCATGCCGTAGATGCGGCCCTTGGAGATCTGCCCCTTGGCTGCCAGGATGCGCTCGCGCTCGCTCGTAAGCTCGGGTGTGTGTGCGATGCACAGGTCCGTGGCTTGGCCGCTAGTGGACAGCACGGCCTGCGAGTCGCCTACAGACGCCACGAGCGCGGAATCCCCTCGTACGACCACACACACGGCCGTGGAGCCACTGGGCAGTTCCTGCTTGAAGATCTCTTCGTCCGTGGCAGCGAATGCGTCAAGAACCGCTTCTGCCAAGTCCACGTCGCTGTCGTCGGTCGCTCCTCGACCCACGCGTTCGTACACGGCTTCGTGCAGGTTGGAGGCCAGATATTCGGCCACATCGGAGCCGCCGTGGCCGTCGTAGAGTCCGAAGAACGCCAACACCTCGTCGTTTCCTGCGGCTCGAGAGGTGCAGACCTGGCGGTCCTCGTTGCAGGCGCGCATGCCCTTATCCGAGTAGGCGCCGAAGCTCAGACGAAGCTTCGCGATGTACTGGCCGGCGGGCCGCCGTAAGACCAGCGTGCGCTCCGTGTCGCTGGCCGTGGTGGCTGTGGAGAAGACGCTGCCCGTGGGGCTGGCGGGCGAGCAGCTGCTGCTGGCGACGGCCAGTCGCTCCAGCTCCATGCCGCGCTCGCCGAAGATGCTGAACACGTCGCGGTGCGAGTCGGTGGTGGGCGCGCGGCCGGCGCCCACGCCGGACTCGTCGCGCGCCTGCTGCTTGGAGGCCGCCTGCAGCAGGATGTGGCTGAGACTGAGCCGCTGACGCGCCGCGGGGTCGGCGGCCAGGGACTCCAGCACGTCCTTGGACTGCTGGCAGCCCATGGAGAGCTTCGGGAAGCGGATGGTGGCGGTTGAAACGGCGAAACTCGACGAGTTTCGACCGACACGACGGGGTAAAGGTGCTTTTTCAGCTGAGGTTTCAGCGGCGAAAGGATGAATGACGCTGCAGAAGGGATTGACGAAGAAAAATAAGTTCGGAGGAGGTTAGACACATGCGAGTCGTTGCAGAGCGAGTTGCAGCGGCCGTTTAGACGCTAAAACACGCGCGAAGAAGGCTGGCGGGATGGGTTGAAAGCGATGTTTTTCTCTCTTTTGCTTTTGCCACCACGTTTCCCTTCTTTTTCGTTTTCGTTCCATCCCGACCACGCACACTCACTCACAGCCGTGCACTGCAAAAGAGAGAACACGCCACGTACCGAGATGACAACACACACCGCGCTGCGATGGCCGCTCGCTGGTAGGATACGCCTCGTATCGACGGGGAGGGATGCTTGGCTTTCGGATCTCTGCTCGCGCGAGGTCCGTGGCTGTTCGCGGAATGGATAAGGAGTTGCTGGCTGGCACTGAGCGTGGGCCGCGGAACGCCAAACTGCGATAAATAAACGATGTGATGACTAGGGCTAAAGTTGAGGAATGAGCGGAGTTCGGCCTCACAGAACGGAGTTTCCTTTTTTTGACGGAGCAGGTCTAGGGCGCCGACGCTCGCCCCCGGCGTCCGGTCGGCGTGTGCGAGGGGTGGGGTTCCGATTCCAGGGGAAGGTTTGCTGGCTGGTGGGGCCTGGGTGCAAAACGAGGGGGAAGAGCCAGCCCCACCCCCGCAGTGGTCAGCTCCGCCCAATCAGGCTCCGAGGGGACAATAATACTGCGTGCAGCTGATGCCGCGCATTACACACCCGACGTATCTGGCCACGGAGTGGATTTCAGGGAAACCCCGGAAAACCACCTGGCTTGGGTCGGGCGCTCGGCTTCGACGGGACGGCACCGCCATACAAAGTCCAAGAGGCAAAGCCGAGGGATCCTGGCATACCCTCGTGCCTCCAGCCAGGAGATTTCGCGCCGACAACTCCATGCTGTTGCGCAGGTTTGCACTTGCACGGAAGATGCGGCAACACTTCCCCGCTTTGCAAATGAGTTGCAACACGCGAGTGGGCAGGCGCCAAAAATACACGAAGGGGCGCAAGATTGGGCTTTTGCACCTGCTCACTGACTCACCCAGCCCTTGGGCGAGCCACCTTCTGACCGCTTTGCGTTGCGATATCCCCCGCTAGATAACTGGCCAGGGCGGCGCTGCAAACTCGCCAGAGCGCGCTTGTTGCATGGCCCTTCGCTAAATATTCGCGCCACAACTTTCTGCAGCCAAGGCGTGTGCTGAAAGCCAGAAACTTGCTTTTGCAAAGCGACTGCTGTGTGGTTGGGCTTTCCGCAGGCAAGTGTCGTGTCAGGGCTGTGTTGATGTTCGCCACGCAAAAATTCGCTGCGCGTGCAAAGCTCAGAGTGGTCCTGACTCCTGGAGACATGGGGGACCCATCCGGTTATCCCAATTATTCACTGGCGTTTTGGCGTCAGCGTTGACAACTTCAACGCTGCCCACTCGAAGAAGAGAGGCCGCGTGATGACGGGGCGTCCGCGGCGATGGAGGGGCTTGCGGCTTGTGCGCTTTGAAGTTGGCGGCGGTTGAATTTCAACATGGAGAAGCAAAGGCGCGCAGTTGGCGATAAGACTGGAGGTGTCAACCTCAAGCGAGCGACCTAAAAATATCGCCTGCTGAGTTGGCAGGCGATGTTTAGGCAGTGCCGACCCAACCCAACCACGCAACCGCCTGCCTCTTGGCCATTTGTCACTGGAACTGCAACCCTAAGTATCACATGATCATGTCAGCACCCAACCCCGTTCCCCAAGCGTCTTGCGTCTTTGCAAACCCGTTGTCGGCGAGCGGGCGCTGGTGTCTGCAAATGGGAGGGGGGACGACTCGCGTGCTGCACGCGATTTTGCAATGCAATGCTCGCATCTCCGTTGCCCATTGCTGGGGGTACGTCAAATGGCGGGAGCGCAAAATCGAACATTCCCTGGCTAAAGATATTAGAACGTCAGAAATCAACGCACGAACCTGCGGGTCTGCCCAGCTCTATTTCCGTTGGCAGGCAAGCCACGAAGCTGCGTTTTTTAGCACAATCATGCGCGCCAGACTGGCAAACGGAACTTTAGCAGTGCAATGGAATCTTTCTATTTGACGATTCAAAGTTCAGCTCGGGCGGAAAATACAAAACGCAATTGGTACGTCGGCGACGACCAAGAGACGCTGGTCACAGCGTGGGGTCGGCCTGCTGTTGATTGGCGTTGCCCGCATATCCGTCTACTGCGCATCCGCTCTCTGGAAGGCCCTGCTGCTCTGTCACCGCCGACTCGCCAGGGAAGAAGGGGGTTGTGTTGACGGTGGTGGGGATCTGCAGGATTGGAGGATCGCTGTCAGGACTGGCGCAATGTCAGTCTGGCGCTGGAGGATCGGTGGCGTCCCTTGACAGACGTGCAGCCAGTCTACAGAAATCAGATGAGTATTTGGCCATATCCTTCTAAATCATTTGTGCACGCGTTTCCTTCGCGTTTCTACCGATTCGTTTTGTGCGGAACTTTCCAGAGCGGAAGGAAGACGCTTCGCTTCCGTAATTTTCGTTCCATCATCGTTTTATTTGTGGCGCACGCCACCAGCGACTTGGTCAAGAGCTCCATGCTCACAGCCAATCGCTCCTGTCCATCGCGTTCCTTCCGCCTTCGACGAAACCTTCGTGCGAATGCTGCCGAGCGTCTTTTGCCCAAGGTTGTAGTCTATCGACCAACAACATGTGGTCTAGTACCCCAAAACGACAATTGCAAATCAGAATTGATACCATTTGCTGTCAAGATTGTGCGAATTCTCGCTTTTTCCGCGGGAGTGGTTCGACACCCATTCCGTTTTTTGCGCCTCCCATCACAAAGTCATGCGTTTCTGAAATGGCAGATTTTGCTTTAATTTGCGGAAACTGTCGTTTTCTGATTCTAGCAGTTTATAAATCTGAGCCCATAAACTTCCATGTGAATTTCGGTGTGAGGCAATACCTTCACGTCGCGCTTCCAAGCAATGACGCTGCTGTCGCCGCGTGTTGCTGCTGCAGCGCCGTCACAAGGCGACGTCGAAGACGTCACTATCCTTATCCCCTCGCCAATGCCGCGGTGCCGATGATTTGCACTCGCCACTTCTGTATCCGTAGACACTCCCGTCGTCCGTCGTCAAAGGGAACCGGCGACCAAACACTCGCTGGAAAATGCTTTGCTCTCATCTCCGCTGGTCTGGAGTTTGACAGTCATCACGAGTAACCACGTGAAAGATCTGTCACTCGTGAGCCATCCAGCTGTCCAGCAACACGCACGCGTGGAATTCACGAGTCCGGCGTCTGCTTTGATTCCGGAGGCAGCGAGCGTTCCAGCCGGCGGCCAATCAAACCTGGGGTTACTCACTCCTCAACTAAACCTACCTTCACGAATTAAACCTAGCGGTGTATACTTGTAGGGTTACGGTTCAAGACGTAACCCCTGGCGTGCGAGATTACGCCGTCCAGCGGTTACACCGGGTCTCCGATCGGTTGGCTGGCGAGGAGCGGCGCTCTGCCGACCAGTCAACTGCGCGTCAGTCCGAAGCGCCGAGGCTGCAGCTTCTGGCCTGGGCATTTGCAGGTAAGAGGGCTCCTGACCGCTCGCGTTCTCGCTGATGACCAAGTTCCATGCTAATACAGAAGCCGGGGGAGCTGCGCCTCGGCGTGGCTCCACCTGTCGATGTCGAAGCAAAGACGTATTCAAACACCGCTGAGAGAACCGCCGAACGCTCAAGTGTCTGCGCTAGTGTTAGTTGCGTCGTAGTGTTGCATGTAGTGCTGACTGCTCTCTCCACGACGCAAGCTCGCTCGGTGTTTGGTCCTCCTCTGTGGACTCAAAGCCGCTCATAAAACTATCTGCTTGCCATAGCGATTGGATGACGTTTGAGGTTGCAAGCACGTCCCCCACTCGTGGGGCCCGTGTGCATGTGACTATAGACTTATCCGACACTCCTCAACCATACTACACCTTTGAATATGACCGAAAGTGCTGGAA
The DNA here is from genome assembly GCA_001712635.2 of Nothophytophthora sp. Chile5. Taxonomy (NCBI): domain Eukaryota; phylum Oomycota; class Peronosporomycetes; order Peronosporales; family Peronosporaceae; genus Nothophytophthora; species Nothophytophthora sp. Chile5. The sequence continues at coordinate 10,714 of MBAC02000606.1, forward strand.
ATAGAGGTCGTTACTCAACGTCGTCGCTTGAGACGTCGCCCGCCGCCTTCCCTCCCGTCTTTGGCAGTCCTTCTTGCGACGGCGGCGGCGAGCATGCCGTCGCTATGGCCTGGCCGCAAGCAGCCGAGGAAGGAGACGCCTCAGGAGGCAAGACAGCGCTATCTGCGCGAGATTCTGCGGCGGGAACAGGAGGACAAGCGGCGCGTGGAGATGGAGCTCCACAACGTACGCGGCGTCCTTCTCTTATACCAGCTCTGTAGTTAAGCGCCCTCTTCTCGTCTCACGTAGCACCCGCTGCTGTGTAGTTGGTGAAACAAATCAATGCGCTTGTCCTCAAAGACCGGAAGAGTCTCGCCGCCTACCAGCGAGTACGTTCTGCCTGTCGTGTTACGTTTGCTCTTCGTTGCGTGGCCTGCTGCCTCATGGACTGCACGCATGTGATCGAGGCAGAAAGCCAAGGACGAAGACCCACGTAGTGTGTTCTACTACAACATGCTGCGTCGCGTGGGGCTGCCGGAGGTGCACGCCCGCTTCGCGCCTTGGTTCCTCAAGTCCAACCAGATCCAGCTCAGTCGCTGGAGCGCCGTGCTGTTCACGAGGCTGGAGCAAGCCTTCTTCGCCGTGCCGGAGCAGCTCTCCACGCTCGAAATGCGCATGCGAGAGCACCAGAGCCACTACGACAGCATCGTGAAGGCGCCATCCGCAGCGTCCGATGGCTCGACGCCGCTCGAGCCGCGCCAGAAGAACCAGCTGCTGCTGCAACGTGCGTTTCGAGACTGCTCGTTCCACGAAGACGAAGCCATCGCGCGTCAACGACAGCAAAGTGGCGGCACGAAGAAGCCGGCGAAGAAGCCCCAGGCAGGCGAAAACCAAGAAGAAGACGAAGTGGACAAACTGGAGCTCATCCCGGAGGTGCCAGTAGTGAACGCGCCGCCTGGACTGGCGCCGCAGGTTCGTGGTCAGCTCGAGTCGCACGGCAAACACAAGTTCTTCACGTACAACGGCCGCTGGAAAAGTGGCGAGATGCACGGCGCACTGGGGGTGTACTCCTTCGCCGACGGCGGCAAGTACCGCGGCGAGTTCGTGGACAGCAGAGCAGTTGGTAGCGGCACCGTCATGTATCCGAACGGCGTCAAGTACACAGGCGGCTTCGCGAGCGGCAAGTTCCACGGCTTCGGCGTCATGGAGATGGAGCGGGGCTACCGCTATGAAGGCGAGTTCCAGCGTGGCCAGCGCTGCGGAGCCGGCAAACTGCTGATGCTGCAGAGTGGCGCCGTCTACGAAGGCGAGTTCTACGACAACATGCGACACGGTCAGGGTACGGAGACCAGCGCGTTGGGGTACTCGTACACGGGGACCTGGCAGCGGAATCGCATCTCCGGCAAAGGCCGGCTCTGCTGTCCGGACAAGCGTGAGGTTTTCCGTTCTGACTGGCCATCGCTGTTGCTCGGAGAGGCCATCCGCCTCGTGAAGCGCGAGCAAGCGACCGCCAGCTGGAGCGAGGAGCTCTGGTACCGACGGCTACTGCGCGTTCGCGATGATCTGCGAGCGCTGGACCTGCAGTACGCCTTCTGGGACGCGGAGGAGGCCCGCATGGAGCACGAGGAAGAGGATCGGGTGGCGGACTTGAAGCGCGCGCGCCGTGAGAAGCGTGAGGCGCAAGCCGCTGCCAAGACAGCTTTCATGGAGCAAGCGCATCGTGCTGAGGGCGATGAAGTCGATGACGATGATGACGAAAGCGGCGAAGACGAGGAGGAGGAGGAGGAAGAAGACGATGACGAGGCTGCAGAAGAGAGCGAGGAAGAGGAAGCATAGCTGCCAACAACAATAGCACAAGAGGGTTAGTCATACGATCGACTCGTATTCAGCAGATACCTTTTCATGCTGTTGCAGTTTCTTGTTCTTGTTCAAGCTGCGGTGCTCAACTCGTTCGAGTTGCAGGACCAATCGCCAAGCCACGCGCTTCCAGCTTCGTTTCGCTTAGCTTCGTCGCTCTGTGGTGTCGGCACCGCCGAGTTTCTCCAGCTCTTCGTCGATTTCGCGTAGGTCCTTGGACTCGAAGGCCATAGCCCCCGTCGTCGCTGGGCTCGACACGGGCGTGGGGCCGCTGAATGGGCTGGGCGGCAGACCCGACGCGACGGCGGAGACGAGCGAGGGCGGCACCACACTGCCCACGGCCGAAATCGGGTTGGGGACGTGACTCAACGGCGAGCTGGCGATGATCTGTCCAGCCAACGGACCCGCGAGCGACGTCACCGCCGAGAACATGGACTGCAGTCCGATACTGGCCATGCCGGCCACGTCGTTCAGCTAAGCAATCAGAAGCGCATTCCCACATGTCAGTCACAAGGATATAAACCCAGAGGTTGGTAACCAGATCGCCAGCTTTCGAGCAGACGTACGTTCTGAGGGAGTTCGCCGAGCTGGATGGTCTCATCAACACGACGGTCCAGGAAAGCCCAGGTGTCCTGGAAGTCCGGGGACTTGTCGGACAGCATGAAGAGCTCCGTGCTGGCGTAGATCCCCGTGAGGATGGCACGCTTCGTGTACCAGGACGCGTCCGTGGACTTGTCGCCGGCGAAGTACCAGATCTCGTCCGAGAGTTTGGCCAGCTTCTTCATGGTAGTGGGCGTGTTGGGCGGCTGCGCGCCCAACGCCATGGCCTGCGGCCACTGCGGCATGAAGGGCGCCAGCAACTCCAGCCGCGAACGCACGCCGAACTTGAGGCGGTCAGCCACAGCCATGCCCTGCAGCTTCTCCGTGTTGATGATCAGCGTCTGGCGCACTTGCGCGAGGCACGAGTCCATGAAATGGTCCACCAGCTCGATGGCGCCGCGCGGGAACATGCCGTGCGCCACTGAAGGGTAGCCCAGGTCCGTGGCGCCCGCCGCCAAGGCCTCAATCGTCCATCTACCTCCAAAACCCCGTATTAGAATCACCACGAACGACGCTATTCGCGTGGTTAGCGTTCAAGCACGAACGTACCCGAGCTCTGGCACGTGAGCGAGCGCGGTTTTCAGGATGCGCGCCTCCGGGTCCGTCGATTCCTCGGTCTGCGCGTTGGCCGCGGCTCCTGCGTCGCTGTTGGCGGCCGCCTGGGTGGATTGACAGCGCACGTTGCGGTTGATGAACGTCGGCGCCGCCGCGTCACGCGCCGAGTGGAAGAGCTGGCGGTCGCTCACTGCCACGGCGATGGCAGAGGTGGCGCTGCGTTTTCCGGCCACTGCCGCAGCCGCGCGCGCCGTGCGACGCCCCACGCGCATCAATCCCATGGACGACATGATACTTCTTCGGTCAGCTTCTTCCCTTTTGACACGCACGGATGGAGACCTGTGGACCATGAGTGGCACTTCCCCGAGGGAGTGACAGAGTGTTGGTCATTCAAGTGAGGGAATGTTGTTGCAACGGCGCTGGACGGTCCGTAAACTAGACTGAGTTTGATGATGGCAGGGAATCGACATGTGCACCGCCGCTCTTGGAGGTTCATGAGGACGACTGCCACTTGGTTCATTTGAGCACTCTCATGCAACGTGGCGCCATGATCGCTTGGTGTCCAGATCGGCTCAATTGGCACGAGATGGCACTCCCTGGAGGAGTGACGGATTGTGCCACCCAAGCGAGGGAGAAAAACCCAACTACCCAGAAGTGGGTAGCTCCTGAAGGAAAAGTACCACCCAGAGTTATCTCATTTAAGAGGTTTATTCTCTTGGGAAGGTCCTCTCGAAAAGACTGCGTACAGTATTCGCTTTTCACCCGCGACCGCTTGAACTTGCACCGCCGCAGGGTAATCATCATGAATGAAGCGACGCAAGGAAGGCTACTGCCACACACCTGTGGAACCAGCCCGCACGGCACAGCTCCACGATTCACTCGCATCAATACGTTCGTGGGCGCCGCCCCATCGAGCTGGTGTTGGTGGCTGCACGAACTTCACTTGGGAGCTTACGCACCCGTTCGGAGATTCAATGGCCAGCGGTCACTGTTGGTGGGTTTGCTTGCTGCACCCCTGCACCAAGTGGTGACGAAGACGGTACGTCCGCAACAAGGAAATTGTATCCGGCACTCGGTCGGTGGCACGAAGCATCTCCACTGACGTGGCTCCGTTAATCTGGACGGCGATGGCGATTCCGTCAGGATGAGTGGCGGACTCTCCGCTGCTCCAGCGCCAGCCACCCAGCCAGGCCACCTCTCTCACTTGTGAGCCCACGACAAGTGCAACAAGTGCAAGCAGCGACCTGCAATGGCTGACGAGCAAGTGCCGCCGTTCTCGATGGACAAGCCGCGATACGACACCTCGACGTACGTCGGGCGGTGGCGCAAGTTCGCGGAGCTCGTGTCCCCGAGGTACGGCATGCGCATTCCCAAGCAATGTTGCAATGGAAGGGTTGACGCGTTGGCATGTGTTGCAGTTGGCTGTTTCTGAGCTCGGAGCAGATCCAGCACGCCACGCAGACGCTGACGGACTTCCGCAGCGGCGCGCTCGTCCCGGGGCAGCTCAAGGATGCCGAGCTCTGGAAGCTCCGCCAAGGTGCCTAAGCTTGGTCGCCTTGGAGCTCATACTTGCAAGTAGGGGCTTGTGTGCTGACTGCTCATGTGGCATCTGCGCAGCTTACGAGTCCGCAGTCCACCCGCAGACTGGCGAGACCGTCCCCGTCGCCTTCCGCCTGTCGGCGTTCGTGCCCGTGAACATCCCCATCTGCGTCGGCATGTTGCTCGCTCCGCCAACGGTACGTAACGCTGACTACTGATGCAACGCCCTGTTGGCTCGATTGCTAATGGCTGTCGTGTTGGTGTGTGTGGCTGGTGGGCAGTTGGTAAACACGATCTTCTGGCAGTGGGCGAACCAAAGCTACAGCGCCGGCTTCAACTACGCCAACCGCAACGCCAGCAGCGACCAGGACAGCTTGACTATCATGAGTGCGTGCTGTTGCTGCTTCAGGCATCGTTTGCACTGCAATCTGCTAACATGTTGCTGTGTTTCTCATGTTTGTCCTTGCAGAGTCGTACGCGACAGCGACCTTCGTGTCCTGCTCGACCGCCGTGGGTCTGGGCAAGATCGTGGAGAAGGCTAGAGGTCTCTCTCCAGGCACACGCTCCTTCTTGGGCAAGGTGGGTCTCCAACCAGCACCTCCGCCGCTTGGAGCCCTGCAATGTTGCGGTGCTAGACGCCATCCTAACAACCCCTTGATCTCTGGCTTAACCTTTTGTACGTAGATGGTGCCGTTCGTCGCCGTGGCCAGCGCCGGCGCCTTCAACGCCGTGTCCATGCGCTTCAACGAGTTCCAGTACGTTAATTGCATCACTAAGGGCCACACTAACTCCCTGTCGGCGATGATCTCAGTCTAATGTTGTTGTTGCTGTATTCAGAGAGGGGATCGACATCATGGACGAGCACGGCGATGTGCACGGCCGCTCTGTGGCTGCTGGACGCCAGTCGCTCGGTCAGGTGGCGCTCACTCGCATCGCGCTCCCCATGCCCAGTGCGTTCTTGCTGTCAATGTGGCTTGTAAAGATTGCAATGTTCTGGTGGCCATAACTCACTCGTTTGCGCTGGTTCCGACAGTCCTGCTGCTGCCGCCGTACCTGTACGAAGTCATGAAGAAGACCAAGGTCATGCCCAAGGGCAAGTATCCGCGCCTCGCCGCCGAGCTCGGTACGTTCCCAGGCTTCCGTCAAAAGATTCTTGTGTGGTTTCTGCGGCAGTTGATTGACCTTTATGGCCGTGTATGTTGAATGATCCAGTGGTGTTGACGCTGTGTCTGTGGGGAGCGATGCCGAGTGCCGTGGCTCTCTTCCCGCAGATTGGCACGATCTCGGCCGACGACGTCGAGGAGGAGTTCCGCTCGCGCGTGGACCGCCACGGCCAGCCCATTCGCCAGTTCACATACAACAAAGGCATCTGACGGAGTGGCGATGCCGTATCTCTCCTTCCATTGCTGCCGCCCTCTCGATGACAGCGCCAGTCCCCAACGTCCAAGTATACACCGCCAAGTCCTATTGGGCACTAGCTGCGGTGTCGTTATGTGCGAGATTCCGGCAGCCATGCCACTCGCAGCCACACCCTTTCATATCCGACTTGCGCCGTCTACTCAAGCGCTTCAGTTTAGCTTTGAGTGAGTATCCAGTAAGTTTGAAAGCACCTTCCCCGATGATTAGACGAGTGGACCGGAGTGCATTCGAGCCGCGCTTCTCACACTCTCCCTGCGTAGGCGGGGCCATGACACGAACCACGTCTGTATGAGGGGAGCGGCTGTTGGTAGTTTGCAACAGCTATCAACACAGCAGCGTGATTCTTGGCGCATGTATCGCGATGCATGGGGTGGCGTGGTGGTTGTGTTGGCTCAGTAGAGATATGGAGAGGCAGCATGTTACGCGCTTCCGAGCCGCAACAGGTCTCGACATGATTGGCTATGGACCACAACCAAGTCGCGAGGGAAAGAACAGGACGATAAGCCAGAAATTGGTGAGCACGCGTGCAAGATCTGAAGATCTCGCTGTTTCTCAGTGCGTCGTTCGAGCAGCAATGAGGCATGCATGCATCAATTCAAGAATCAAAGCGCCCTCCCTCCTGGGTGGATCGTGCGGCACTACGTACGCTCTTGCTGGCTGTCGCATCGAGCACTGACTCCAGTTGCGGATGAAGAAAGCTGAATGCCGTCGCTGCCTTTGCTGGCACCCATTTCTACCATTTCTGGGCGCTCCAGCTTGTTTACCGCAGGTACAGGCAGCGTTGAGTCGGATGCGCTACCTTCTACAGACTCAGCAGGTCGTTCGAAATGGCGCTTGCCTTTCTGGGCGTCGATATACAGCAGCATGTTCTTCCGCGCCTCCTCCTTCTTGGCGTCTCTGGTGCGCCAGAGATCGCGCTGCATCAAGAGCACAAAGCAGAGGCCACTGTCAGCCAACGCCCGCTATTATTGTGGACTCAAACGTGTACAACCCCACCTCTTTCGCGTGACTCGTGTGTATCGCTTCGTGCAGACGTTCCTCCAGCTCCCAGCAATAGCGTTGCCATTTCTCCTTTTCCGACACCTGGCTATAAGTGTACACTACTCGTAAGTCGCCACCGAAATCACACCAGGCAAGCTAGCCCAACACCGAACTTACTCGTCAACGAGCGCTCTCAGGTCCAGCACCGCGTGTCTGGCCGCTGCCAGTTCGCGCTTGGCCTTCGATAGACTCGCTGCGTCTGCCGCGGCTGGAATCGCATCGTTAAATACCATCAGCATGAGGAAAATACCACGAAGAACGGGGAGTGAGACTCGCTACCTGTTTCATCGGCGAGCCGAAGCTGCAGTTCGGCTTGCTCTTCTCTTTCTCGCAGCTTGAGGAGGTCACGGGCCTGATCGTCGAGCGACGTCTTAGAGGCCGCGAAAACCTCGCGCAACCGCGTCTTCGCCCTCTGTAAAAGTCAAGAAGGCACGCAAAACACGCATTACGCCCCGAGCTACCTGGAAGTGTGTTATTCAAGACGTACCGTGCTTTCGTCCACTTCCTTCTTGAGATCGTCGCATTCTTCTTTCATTATCTGTTCGAAAGCGAACATGGGAGGGTCACAATTGCTGCAAGGCATCAAAACTTCTCAGAGAGTTACAGATCAAAGCGGACCTGCGATTCCTTTGAGATTCGAGTGAGTCTCGCATCGCAAAGAGCGACCGGCTGCGCCAACAGCTCCGTTGATCCTGCCAATACAAACAGGTGATTGTAAGTATCGGAAGCGTTCTGCTCTATACTCAATGCCACCTGTGCGTGTATCCTTACCGTATAAAATCCCAAGAGACCGGAGATCGTCGGCTAGCTTCGTCGCCCCTCCGGTAGTGTACAACTTGAGCAAGGAGCGAGCGGTTAGTGGCTCCAGCGCCGGGTCTTCGTCGTCCCTTGGGGTCGGGAGGACCTCGTCAATGTCACCGTGGGCCTTCCGCAGCTGGTTCTGAAATACACAACCAAGTCGGCCGATCAGTAGATGAACTTTGCCCTAAAGCTCAAGGATCATGCACCTTCAGCTGGTTCAGCTCCTCTCTGGTCAGGAAGCCGTCGTGGTCACCGTCGAACTGCTGCCACACCATTTTGGCACCAACTAGGCACCACGAAGGCAAGTTCGACGACACGAGGTCCTCCGTAGCCTGGGTCGGATACAATTCCGGAAGCTTCTTCACCTGCTGCACCAGGAAGTCCAAGCTTTCTTGTTTCTCTTGCTGTAATCACCGAAAAGCAGACGTAGACCGCATGATTCCATTTTGAATAGTTGATTAGACGGCCACAAGCGATCACACGCTCAAGCTCCGGTGGTTAACGAGGGACAGGGCCTCACCAGCTGCAGCTCGTACTCCCGGAAGCGGATTTCCTGCTCGTAGATGGTGACGCGAAGCACCTCCAGCTCCTGCTGTATGGACTTGGTCTCCGTGTAGAACGTCTACAATAGCAACACAATCCGCCCGTCTCGAATGGTCAACATACAGCCTCCAGACCTCCTCTTTGAGTGAACCAAGAAGAGCCCCACAGACCTTGATACTCTGCACGTGTCGGCATCCTTTCTGCTCTCATTCACGAGCGAAATACAAGGGGGAATGCGCGTCAATCATGCGATGAGGGACTCAAGTGCGTCGCCTGAGTCGTCCCGGCTTCATTCTACGTACCCAGCAATACAAGTAGAGCTCGGAGGCGCCGCAGCCATCGCAGCAGTACCGGGACAGCTTCTTGAGCGCTCCTCTAATCACAACGAGGCCGAGAAAGAGAAGGAAAGCCGCGTTAAAAGAGAATCAACTGCCAGCTGAGCTCCAGTCGCGATGCTTTGGGCGGCTGGGTGGAGACGTCTCTCCCGATCGCTACAGCAGCTCCAGACCCTTCTCAGCTTACGTGGTGGCGTTGGCAGCCATGTCGCGAGGCAGACAGTGAAGCAGCCTGACAGGAAGGAAGAGCGCGCGCGCTATATTCGCGATGAAACCGCGTAACTGCTTACCAGCTCATTGCCATGCTCGCATCTTCCTATATAAGAGCAACTTCAACGTAACGGCAACTTCAACGAGAAATGGACATTCCTGTATAAGGACAAACTCGAATGGAGTCGGGGTCTCCAACGGTGGCTGGTCGTAAACCGGGACAAGGGCGGCCCCCCTGTGGAGAGTCTTCGGGCTCTGCTTATTCTGTCCTCGCCATAGTTTTCGTGCCGTCGCTGGATGGCGAGAATTGCACAAGGCCATGCACACCTCGTCAACCTTGCCGACCAGCTCAAGCTTCGGGATTCGTCCGCGTACCTGCCGTTCTTCTGTGTTTGTTCTCCACCGAGAGAAGATCTCCGGGCGAAAATTCTGTGCACCTCTTGGTGGCTATGGGTGGGATCAAAGAGCCACTGCGTGTTCCCCCCTCGATTTCCTTGAACAACTGCAGAGCCACGCAGGTGAGACGACGGTTGGAAAGCGCTGGAATCTAGCCTGGATACCGTCGTTGAATGGCATCGTTTCATCGATGGGAGGAGCGTTTGAACGAACCTGCTGCATTTGTCATACAATGTTCAAGTGAAATTGCTGTTCACGTTAGAACATCGCTGTTAAACCAGAGAACACTGATTTTTTTTATATTCTTCGATCCCACTGGAGCCAGCACAAGACGAAGCCGGACAACCAGGCCCTGATCGTCCTGGTCCAACAGCATGTTGAACTGCAACAGTCCCAACAGCGCGTCGTGGATGTTCATGCCATCAATCCATCCACAAAAGCTTCTCGAAACGGCGGTGGGCCAAAAATTGAGCCCCTTCCGTTCTCCTTCTCGCCGTATCTTTGCGAGCGCTTCGTATCATCTCCAGACGGCCGTGCCAAACAGTAAAAACACGAGCGGCACGCGCCAAATTCACACAGACCCGCGCAAATCAGCGAGAGCCTCCTCGCATATCTATGACAAATCAGGATAAGACCGGCTACTCTCTCCACTAAGTCCGCAGAAGTGTCACCGAACTCAGGTGTTTTTCCGATTCCTGAGACATGAAGTGAAAGATCACGGTATGCGCGGTATTTCCACGATACGGTAGATGGCGGTTGCATAAAGGTCGCCGGCCCTTGCCGAGTCCTTGGCTACTTTCCAGCGCTGACTTGCCCTGCTCGTGCGCGCCGCTGACCCAGCGCCTCACAATCCCTTTTGCTTTCAGAAGCTCAAGCAGCAGCAACCAAGAGACCAGCGCAGCAGCCTCCAACCTTTGCAGAGCAGTCGATGTCAGTATCGGCAGTGCGAGTCACGCTTCAACCGGCTCATGGGTTCATCCCCCTCGTGGTGATCGGAGCCGGCCTGGTGAGCGCCTGGGCGGGCATCAAGGTCGGCGCGGCGCGCAAGAAATACAACGTCCCGTACCCGCAGATGTACGCCGAGAAGAACGAGAAGAACGCCAAGGAGTTCAACTGCGTGCAGCGCGCGCACCAGAACGTCCTGGAAAACACCCCGCTGTTTTACGCCCTGCTCGCGACCTCATCGTACGTCCTCAGTCGCCGTGAGTTCCTATGGCTTTGGTGGAAACTGACGTGTTATGTTCGTGTTTTTTCGTGCAGGATTTACCGCCCGAAGATCGCAGCAGCGGCTGGTGTGGTGCGTCTTGTTGGCTTCATCCTGTATGTAAGAGGCTACGCTAGTGGTGATCCAACAAAACGAAGACAAGGCGGTTTCGGTACGTCTTGTTGCCAATTGGGCATGCTTGAACTGGTATCCATGCTGTGCAATGCGCTAACAGTGCGCTGCTTTCTTTGGTACAGGTCATCTGGCATCCCTCGTTTTGCTAGGACTCTCGACTGAAGCAGCATTACGATTGCTGGGGCTTCTCTAGCGAAGCGAAGATTCAATGAGAGGTGGAGAAGAGGAGAGAGTGCTGAGGCGACGAGAGCGACGAGAACAAGAACACCAATACGAATAGACCGGCGAGCGCGTTCGTGAGCCTCCTATTCAAGGGGAAGTGCGAGGCGAGGCGAGACGCAAAACTGACGCCCGGAGAACCCAAGATCCTCCAGAGCGCAAGCATCCAAGGGAAAGTGCGGCGCGGCAAAGCAGCAACGATTGGAGCTGCTGCCAATTGTCAGAGGCGAGAGAACGAGACGACGACGTAGGACAAGAAGAAGGAGCTGGTGGTCGATAGAGACAGACTGCCGCGTGATAGAAGGCTCCCAAACCTCCAACGATATGTTTGGTCCATGTGAAAATAGGATATATGTGAAGTAAACTCAAACTCAAAGCATTTGGGCGTCATCTGTTTTCCAGCTTCGACTCAATCGGTGAACTTCAACTTGCTTGCCGTATGTTGTATAGTACAACATTCTACGGGGGAACCACGATCTTCCACGCCTTGCGCAGGTGCTCGATGGCAGATGCTGGTTAACACATGGCGTCGAACTCATGCATCGTAGCAGCATTAGACGTAGCCCAGAAGGCGCAACCCCGTCTCGACCGTAAGCCCCAGCGACACAATCAGGCCCAGATACCCTTTTGCAATGGATGGAGACAACCAAGTTAGCCTCACCTCACCAATTCAAGGGGGGACCGATAAAAAAGGCGGTAAACGTACCGAAGTTGCCTCGCAGGCGCTTCTTAGCGTCGCCAGTGGTGTAACCCTTCACGTACACGATGAACCCGAGAATGCGAACAGCGCCAGCGGCAGCCGCGATCGTTGGACGGTACACTCTGAGCAGCGCACAAATGGTTACTGAAAACAGCTGACGGAATGGCAGCAGGAATCTTTACACCGCGAAACGTACGCGGAGGTGGCGAGCAGCGCATAAAACACCGGGATGTTCTCCAGCACATTTTGGTGCGCTCGTTGCACGCAGTTGAACTCGTTGGCGTTCTTGGAGTCCTTGTCGGCGTACATCTGCGGGTACGGGATCTTGTACTTCCGGCGCGCCGCCCCGACCTTGAACGCCGCCCAGTAGACAACGAGGCCAGATCCGGCGATCAGTAGGGGGATGTATCCATGAGCGGGTTGGAGCGTGATTTGCGCAGCGGACAGCGACATGGTTAGGCTCGACGCAGCGTTGGGGACTTGAGAGTGAGGTGACTGGATCTTCACGGGAAAAATCAATTTGTGGCCTTCGTTCGGCAGAGCCAGCAAGGTTACCACAGGGGGGGGTCCTTTCAGCGCAATCATTTCTGTGGTGCATGTATGCGTAATCTCGAAGCAACAAGCAACGGAGGCAGTCAGTTGGAGCCTGCAACACTTTGCGTTTGCAAGATTATGGCTGGATGGAGTTGCCATCATCCGTCCGACGAAGACAGCTGGAGTAAGGCAATCATGGCACGAAGTCTCTGCCTCCACACCCCGATCATCCAAGAAGTGTTCCCAGTGCTGAACCGCCTTCGTCCCATTGCGATCGGAATGTTGGTTCTGCCAGATGCTTCGGGTCCACCGCCGGCACACAAAGATGGCTACAGAGCCATGAAATCATGATAACGTAACCATGCGGAATGATGGTGAGTGTGGCGGGACCTAATTTACCCAAAATAGCCCCATCACACCTGCCCAAATCAACGCTTGCTGACTGGTCGTGGCCAAAAGATACCCCTCGAATAGAGAGCCCTCACCATGCGCATTCCGAGTTCCGTGCTGGGCTATCCGTCCGTCTTTGCCACGTAGCTCCTCATTTTCAGTTTTGCCTGCGCAAGAGCAACAACAAGACCGAGAAAAACGAGAAGATGACTGGCATTCAAGTGGAGCTGCAGCCCGCGCACGGCTACGTGCCGCTGCTTGTGGTGCTGTTGCTTTTTGTGAACTTCTGGGCGGGCCACAAGGTCTCCGGCGCGCGCAAGAAATATGGCGTGGAGTATCCGCAGGTACAATACGAGTGCATGCTCGTGCAGTATGATTAGGCGCAAGCTGACTGGCGTGGTGGCGTGTACTATGTGATTGGACCAGATGTATGCGGAGCAGAGCGACAAGAACGCCAAGGCGTTCAACTGCGTGCAGCGCGGCCACCAGAACATCCTCGAGAACATCCCGATGTTCCTCGTCCTGTTCCTTCTGTCGGCGTACGTTTATTGCTCTTGACATCGATCGATTTTCGGGAGTTACCGGCTTTTATGAGCGAGATATGAGAGGAACTCATTGTGTATGCTGTGCGAGGTGATCTACAGGGTCTACCGTCCTCAGATTGCCGCGATTGCCGGCTTGGTGCGCATTATTGCCTTTGCTGTCTATATGAACGGTTACTCGTCGGGTGACCCGAAGAAGAGAATGCAGGGCGCCTTCGGTATGTTTTACTCTATCTTATCGTCTTTGGCTTCTCGTGCGTCACACTGACGTACTTTACTCGTGGCTGGTGTGTGTGAAGGCTACCTTGGCTTCCTGGTCACCCTGGGTCTCACCGTGGAAGTCGGCTTGCGCATTCTCGGATGCCTCTGAGCTGCTGCTTTGATGCAAAGCTCTTGACGCCGCCGTCTACGAGAGAGGCGCAGGTTCACAAGTGATTTGTTTCGAGCTTCATACAACCGCGGACGTGTGCACGAAGGAGACATTCGAGCTTGAGGATGGATACCAGCAGGGTATACAACGCGCAACGTCCTAATTCAATAGTGTCTGCTCTCTCATCGCTCGTCTCCCCCAGTCATCTCCTCTCGCTGTGGATGGCAACCTGATGCAATACTCATACTGTACCACAGACCTTCCACCATGCCACGACGCCATGACCGAAGTCAATTCAGTCTGTTGAAGTCCAGCTTGTCTTCCTTCATCAATTCAAATTTGAATTGTGGTTTGAATTGCAAGTTCGTCAAACCCAGCTGCGTCAACTCTTGGATCGATCACACGATCGGCCGCCACGCGCCTGCCAACCTGAACACATTGCGCGCTTGACGGCCTTGCTCGGCGCTTCCGCTCGCTCCTCGCTCCTCGCCGCTCCTCCCTCCCTCCTTCCACCCAATGAGCACCGCAGGCACCGTGACTCTGTCGGTGGCGCTGGCCGCGGCCGCCGCCATCGCCTTCATCCTGCAGCGCAAGCAGCAGCAGCGACAACAGGCGCCTAAACCTTTCCCGTCAGTGCGCACGCCGCTCGCACGCCTGCCGTTGCCGCAGATGCCCAAGCTCAAGAACGACCTGCTGGTGCGCGCGCTGCGTGGTGACCGCACGGAGCGGGTGCCCGTGTGGTGCATGCGTCAGGCTGGCCGGTACGTTTTCATCTTGCGTATTGTATGGACAGGGAGCTCAATAGCCGCTGACTTGTGTGCTGTTTTGTCGGATTGCAGCCACTTGCCGGAGTTCCGCGCGCTGCGGGACATGGGCTACGACTTCTTCACGGTACTGTCTTGCCTGGAGATTGCTCTGTATAAGGATAAGAGAGGTGGCAAGTGACTGACGACTGTGTTGACTTGCAGATGTGCGGCGTGCCGGAGCTGGCGGTGGAAGTGAGTCTGCAGCCGCTGCGGCGCTACCACATGGACGCGGTGATTATCTTCTCGGACATCCTGGTGATCCCGCAGGCCATGGGCATGGAGGTGAAGATGGTGCCTGGCGTGGGGCCTGTGCTGCCGTCGCCCATCCGCGACCCGAGCGACATTGAGAAGCTGGACTTGAACCCGGACATCGAGGAGACGCTGGGCTACGTACTGGATGCGCTCAATCTGGCGCGACAGAAGATCAACGGCGAAGTGCCGCTCATCGGCTTCGTGGGCGCTCCCCTCACGCTCATGTGCTACATGATCGAAGGCGGCGGCAGTCGCACCAAGGCACTGCTCAAGACCTTCCTGTACCAACACCCCAAGGCGGCTCATAACCTGCTACAGGCGATCACGGACGTGTGTGTGAACTTCCTCGTGGCTCAGCAACGCGCGGGCGCCCAAGCGCTCCAGGTGTTCGAGAGTGTGGGCGCCGAAGTGCTGACCCAGGACCACTACTACGAGTTCGTGCTGCCGTATCTGGCTCAGATCGCGTCACGCGTCAAGGACGAAGCGCCGGATACACCCATCGTGTGCTTCTCCAAGGGCACGCCGTATGCCTACGAGAAGCTCGTGTTGACCCAATACGACTGCATTGGCCTGGACTGGCAGTCCGACCCTGTGGAAGTGCGCAAGATCGCACACGGTCGCGTGTCGCTGCAGGGAAACTTCGACTCGAGCGCCATTTACGCGTCCACGGAGATCATCTACGACGAAGTGAAGAAGATGCTCAAGCGCTTCGGCACGCAGAAGTACGTGGCCAACTTCGGCCACGGCTGTTTCCCGGACATGGAGCCATCGCACGTCGACGCTTTCATCAAGGCCGTGCAGCAGATCTCCCTCGAAATGAACTCGCGCTAATTGGAGCAAGCAGCGAGGCGTGTCAATCGGTAAGAGCTGGAAGACACGACTGTGGACTGACCGTTTAGCTGCTGTTTGGGTGTAATAGAAGCCGAGGAGAACACGCGACAAAAGGTGGGGGAGACTCTCTCGGTCTCGCTTCTGTTGGCGTGGCCTCCGTTCCTTCGTTTTGTGACGTGTACCGGTTAGCACTCCTTTCAACTGGGTGTCAGCACTGCCGGCGAGATATTGAGTGCATCGGCAAAGATCTGACAGACATCAAGCGCTCAGGCGGTTAGTGCCACATCCATCCAGTTGGAATGGCGCTCGAGCAACGTACCGAGAACATTTTGCCGATGTTGTCCATCCGCCGCCGCTGCTCCCTCTCCATGGTGGCGTTTTTGGCTCGAAGCTGCTCCATCGCCGCTCTTTGCGCGGTTGTCTGCGTCTCCGCGATGTCGATTTTTTTGGCCAGTAACGCGATCTGTGACGCCGCGGTTTCAACCTGGTCTTCCAGTCCGGAGCGCATGTGCTGCTGCTGCTTCTGGACGGTACTGAGCGCCTGCTCCATGAGCTCCAAGTCGTCCGCGCGCTGCTGTGCTTGTGCCCGCGCCTCGGCAGCGTGTCGTTGTCCCGCCATGCCGAAGTCTTGCAGTCGGTCAAGCATATCGTCCACGTGTTTCTGCCAGTTGCCACGCAGACCGTTGGCTTCCTCGCAGAGTTCGGAGAGACGACTCCCCGTGTCATTCTTGACCTCATGCAGCTTGTCCTTCACGTCCATGACGTCGCGCTGCAGTTGCTGCATCCACTCGATGTTGTGACTGTGCGAAGCCTTCAAGATCTCGTTGTCCTTCGCCCAGTCGCGCTCCTTGAGGCCCCAGACCTCCATCGTGCGCTTGAGCTGCAGCACTTCCGAGTGTGTGGCCTTGTGCATCTCGCCCTGACGCGTGACCTCGGCGTCCAGGTCGCTCAACTTGCGGGTCGTGTCCTTGCGGAGACCGTCCACCTCGGCCATCAACACGTCCGACAGCGTGTCGAAGGCGCCGCGCAACGCCCGGATCTGCGACGTCAGGAACTCGAAGGTGGCTTGGGACTCCACCTCCAGCACCAATTGGTCGGCGGCTTCACGCTGCAGCTCCTTCACGGCCCGTTGCAGCTGGTGCATGTCCGATAGCGGCTTCTTCGTCTTGGCCAGCCGCGAGGCCGTCGTCTGCTTCAGCGAGATCGACATATCAGTCGCTCGAAGTCGTGCTGCTGTTCTCGTTGTCACTGCTTGGAGAGCGAGGGCTTTCAAGGGTGAAAGCGGTTAGAACACGCAGCAGACATGGCTACAATAACGGTTCGCCCAACTTGAAGTGCCCCAGATGGCTCGAAGAGCCGTCCCGGTGTCCAATCGCTGCTAATAGCCACAGTCGGAAGCAATGCACAGGCAAGTGAGACGCAACATCCAGACCTGGGTCCCGCCACCTTTGCCGCCATCTCGTCCGTGTCTGATATTGCATTGGGTTTCACCGAGGAGCTTCGCGATGCTGGGAAATGGTACAAAAAGGTGGGTTGCTGGTGCCTGTCTCGGTAATTCGCGCGTCTGTTATGTATAGCGCAGACCATAGTCGTCGTCGTTGAGCAGCGACGCGGCCTCCTTGTCTTCGGCAGACAACGTCGTGGCTTCCACCGCCGGATCTGCGTCCCATTGGTAGAGCACTTTCCCTGCGAAGATGATGAGGAACGCGAACACATCCACGAACACGGAGGGGGGGATCCAGTTCCGCAGGCCATCGTGGAGGTCGATGAAGTCGTCCGGATCCACTTGGTACCATGCCAGCACTACGAACGAGGCCAGGAAGCCCACCAGTGTACTCCCGTACATGGTGGAGACGCTGGTGAGGCGAATGAGCTGCAGCAGCAGCAGATTCACTACGATGTTACTGAGCACGTAGAGAAGCAAGAGCGTCAACCCCATCTACACATACAACAACGTAGATAAAAGACGTAACAGGAGTCAAACGACACAGATCGGAAGGTAGAGAACGCTTGGTTGACCCACGTACGTAGCAGTGGTCGGAGGTGAGCTCGCCCTCTCCTTGAATGAGGCACTGCAAGCCACTCATTTTCTGGTCGAGATGTAAGAACTACGCAGGACGGGCGACAGCAAGCAACGGAACGATCGTGAGAGACTGCAGCATATTCAAGGTGAGGTGAAGGCGCCACTTTACCTCAGCATCGAAGATGAGAGGGGCTGCTAGCAAACCGGCGACGAACTGGTTGACTGAGACCCACGCGTTGAGGTAGGCCATATCCACGGGCTGGTCGCGGATCACGCGCTCCTTATAAAGCATCGACACTGATCCAGGGATCGCTGCCAGCAGGTAGAACACGCTAGACGACAGGCGATATTAGGCAATTGGGGACGCGATTTCTTCAGGGTCACGTGCTCCCTTCTCACCTGTTCCAGCCGATCTCTCTGTCGTCGAACACCTCGCTGCCGATACTGGAGCACGATCGACATGACGCCATCGTCAGTATGTCGAATAGAACCCGGTATCAAGCCAAACTGCAGGTCATCGTACTCCTCAGCGGACGGAAGCAGCGATACGACGAGACCACCGGCGATGGCCAACATGCCCAGCATTTGTGGCCGAGAGTATCTGTCGTATTGGCAAAGAGAAATGCAAGTTAATTAGTCACGATCAAAGCAATGGAGAACTTGATTCCAGCGATCTCATTCCAAAGTGGCGGAGCGTACCGGATGCCGAAGAACAGAGCGGACATGCAAGCGGAGACGGGGATAGACGCCTGCATAAGCAGCAGCGTTTGCGTCGGATCTGTTCGGCCGCCCGCAATGAACAGCATCAGGCCCTGTCAATCAATGCATACACATTCTGTCAATTTCCGTTCACTACAAGTGTAGTTCGAATGCGAGCATGGGAGCAGAAGCACTCTCGTACATGGGCGAGATCGAGCAGCCCCATGATGAAGAAGTGGAATTTCGGGAAGTCCGTGGCATCTTCTTCAGCGAAATCCTGCAACCATTGGCAGCACAATCCCCCCCGTCAAAACTCTGCCTCCAGCAGTTCAAACACGGCAGTGGGCGTACTTCGCGGGATGATTTGTAGCCGACGATGCAGAACATGGGCGGAATGTACAGGAACGTCATGAGCTGGCAGAGAAAGTATCTGGTGGGAAGCGAGGCACGCGTCACGGATCAGTGTCAGGGCGATCGCTGGAACTGTGTGGGGCGGGGGCCTCCCTATCTACCTGTAGGATTCCATCCGGTCGATCATGACCTTGAAGAGGAACCGCTCGGAGGACATGGCCACGATCAGCAACAGGATCGCACCGAAAGACAGCAGCGACTGCACAGGCAACGACCAAACGCACTCGTCAGAAGACCTTCGTGGCCAGCACGAGCGCCTTTGCCCGCAAGAGAGGGACCACGAATATTGTTGGGGATGCAAATCATGCGCTCGTGGCGCTTGCCGCACCTTCCGCGAGCAGATGTGGTAGGACTTGCCGGTTCTGGCGTCGATGCCCAAGTGAATGAACGGCGGGGTGTGGAGCGGCATCTTACGCGGCGATACGGCGGCCTCGGGGCCCTGGAGGCTGCTCGCTCTCCCTTCGCTTTGATCTGCTTCTGATTTTAGTCGCCGCCCAGTGATAAAGTGCGCAGCACCGCCACTAAGTACGTGGTATACGGTATACGTGTTGGATCTGAATGACCACTTTACGGGTTATGGCTTTGCCATTTTTATCGATACAAATATCAAGGTAAACTTACAAACAAAGTGATGAAACGCTTCAAATCTCTTCAACTCTTCCAGAAACTGCATGGATCCAGCCATAATGAACGACGCCGTCCAGCCTGATCCCATGTCGATTTGTTATAAGCGTCACCTGTTCTGAGCCAATCACACGATCGCATGTAATTTCTAGAAGCAAGATGAATACCGGAATATGTATTGACAGCTTTGCCTCCTGCGACTGCACGAGCTTTCATGTGCTGTCACCGCTTCATGGCAGAGGCTTTCATCCCTTTAATTTATTTTGTGAATTTCTCTTCTTGGGGTCCAACAGAAGGCGCATCTCACGTTAAGTACGAAATCATTTTGACCTGCACTAAAAGGAATTAATAGCCCTGGGTATAATACGGCGGTACTGATACTGATCCCGTCGAAAAAGCTGTGGCACGTTGAAGTTATTTGTGGTTTTGACTGGTGTTGCACAGCTCCGTTGGCCAATTTGGACCCAAAGGGCATTCGTTATTCCTGCAGTTCCGCGTAACGGACGAAGGCGGCCGCGAACCAACGGCCCTGCCTTTGATCACAGACGTTTAGTGGCATCCTGGACGGCGGACGACGTTAACAGGAGAAAGTCGAGCGAGATGAGCAGCGACGCAGTGAGTCCGAGCGACTTGCAGCTCTCGCTGGGCCACGGGAAGGGCATCGAGCTCCAGGGCGACAGCTCAGTAGACGCGGAGGAGGCGAGACAAGCTGACCCGGCGGACAGTCGCCCCAAGAGAGGTCTGGGAGGAGGCAAGGAGGCGGCGGAAAGCGAAGGCAGGGAAAACAAGTGGAAGCTGGCGTTCCGTCAACTTCTGTTCATGAAGCGGATGAACATGCAGTTCAACGACCACACCAAGAACGAGATCGAGCTACGCCAGCAGAACATCTCGGTAGGCTTTGCCCCTTGTTGCTGGATGGCGAGGGTCATGCATCTTGAGCGTGGGGAGTTTTGACAAGTTGTGTCGCAATGTCCTGTCGAAAATGGTCTTGCAGCCCATGTCACTGATCTGCAGTGTGCCCTACTTCAACTCGTTCTCGGCGGAAGAGATCAAGGCGTTGGTGGCGGCTAGTCGACGCGAGAGTCTGCGTCCGGGGGAGACGCTATCGCTGGGACTCTCGGAGGCCGATTTGCTGCAGGAAGGCAGCTTCTACATTGTCATCAACGGCAATTTGGCGTTGGCGAAAGCAGCCGTGCCCAGTGCCATGGCACTCAAGCAGGCGGAGCTGTATCCCCAGCTCAAGCTCGGGATTGGCGACTATTTCTCCGTCCGTGCGACGTCCGACATGAAAGTGATCGCCATGGAGCTGGCGGAATACCTCGTGATCCCAATCAAGGTGGGGATTTTGTTTCACCCCGTGCTTACGGCATGGAAATACGGTTTGATCACTAACACATTGGCCGTGACGATGAGGTTTTAGTTGATTCTGGAGCTAAATGCGGCTTGTTGCTCACTCATCGATGCCGAGAAGAACGATTTGGCGCGGGAATCAAGCGAGGTACGACCAAATGCTGGTGATTATTGCACGTATTGTCGTGGCTAATGGGTTTGTTTGAACCAAACGCAGATGGAAAGCTTCAAGAAGTGGGCGCTTCAATTCAGCCTCATCCGGCAGAAGAGCGAGTATCCTGCTGCGGAACCCGGCGGCTTCGCCAACTGCTCGGTGAAAACCTTTTGCAAGGACCATTTCCCCCACATCTCGCCGGAGAACGAGCTCGACCACACGCTGGAGAACGTGAAAAACGCACTCACCAGCATTTTTTCGGCTCGGAAAGTGCGGGTTTACGCGTTCGACGAGCCAAACAAGCAACTCATCATCAAGGTACCTCTCCTTTTCCTGCCGGGATTCAGCAGTGCACGCTCTGGGAATGCGTTGCAGCTAACCTTGTTGTCTTAATGCATTTAAACGCTAGTTTTCCGACGAAAAACTGTCGAAACGCCATGTGGCCATTGCCAAGAGCTCTGGGCAACGGATTCTGGAGAAAAGGGGGCCAATCTGCGTGACCGACGCCTCAGATTTGCTGCCAGAAGACACCGCTGAAAACGACGTCGCTCACGAATTGTATCGACCTGGCACCGTCATTCTCGCCGCTCCTTTCTTCGAATTCGATCCGATGCAAGCGAATGGCGACTTTGCAGAGACCTCCAAGGTGGTCGGCGTCTTGGAGCTCGTGCTCGATCCAATTGGAGATGACGACGCGGCATCGACGTCCTGTACCAGCAACGATTTCTGCATTCTGGAGTTGGCCACCGAGGAGATCGGACGCTACTTGTTCTTCCACTACGAGCGCTTCTTCCAAGTGTCTTCACCTTCGCCAAACGCGGCAATGCTTCCGTTTTCCGCAGTTAATGACGGCGAATCCACTGATCCCGAGCTGCTTCCGGCCCCACCAGAAGGTCCAGTGTCGCATGACCATCGCCATTTGGTGCTGAACATTGGCGAAATGAATTTAAACACGTCGGAGTCGGTTTCCTACGCCAAGATCAGTCTGCAGCATGGCTCCACGACGTTGTACGAGACCAAGGCGCTGTTGCGCTACGATTCGAAAGCTCACTCCCATGCGATGCACGCTGTGGACAAGCCTCCACTGCCTCCTTCAGCTCGTGGACTGCTATGCGACCCGAGCTCCGGGATTGAAATGGGCCTGCCATTGATCGAGATCCCCCACGGATCGCATTTAAGGATAACGGTGGTTTCCAAGGCAGGGGAAGTGGTCGCTTGGAGCGGGCTACATCTCTTCGACTTTGGTCATGCGCTGCGAACTGGCACGACGGTCATGGACCTCTCCACTCCTCCGCCTGGCTCGGGGATCATCACTCCGCTGGATATCGAGAACTGCTTGAAACGAGACCGCCTCAGCCAGCAGAAGGTCGGTAGCGTGGAGATCACCCTGGAATGCTCAGGCTCGTGTCCTCAGGAATTCGCCTTCTCCAGCCTGTCCACCAAGAAGAAGAGCATCACTTTCCGAGCCTCGATCTTCTCCAAACCCGCCGACGACGAAGCCAAGACCGGCATTCATGATTCAGGTTCGATTCCAAGCGTACCGCCGGAGAAAGAGGCGTTTCTACAGCGATTGAAGCGCGATCCGCTGGTCGAATTGTCGGTTGAAGATCGGACGTTCATTTGGACGTCCCGCCTGCTTCTGACGGAAGATTCGGCCTTACTACCGGCGTTTCTATTGTCTGTGGACTGGGGCAAGCGCGAGCAAGTGCTGGAGGCCTACCGCCTTCTATTGCACTGGAGACCACCCACGTATTTGCAAGCGCTTCAGCTGCTGAGTCCGCTGTACTCAGACCCGAAAGTCCGCGCGTATGCTGTGCGTTGTATGCACGCCTTGCCGGACCATCGCCTGCAGCTGTATCTGCTTCAACTGGTCCAAGCACTGAAGAACGAACGCTATCACGACTCCGCCTTGGCTCGCTTTCTGCTGATGCGAGCGCTGACGAACCCGAGTCAGATCGGCTATTTGCTGTACTGGTTCCTGAAAGCAGAGGCTCACAACCACCAGACGGCCGAGCGGTTTGAACTCATCTCGTCGCAGTATCTGCAGCTCTGCGGGAGTTACAAGCTGGAGATCCGGCAGTCCGTGTACGTGATGAAGAAGCTGGAGGAGATTGCCGCCTTGGTCAAGAGTGAATCGTCAGCTACCGCTCGCAAGGAGAAGCTGCAGGAAGCACTTCGTGCCGCGGTCCTCCCGGAAACGTTCCAGCTTCCTTCGCAGCCGCGGTCCTACTGTAGCGGCGTCATTGTGGAGAGCTGTCGCGTGATGGAATCGAAGAAACGGCCGCTCTTCTTGCAGTTGGAAAGCGCGAAAGCTCAGCATGGCCGGCCATTCGTGATCTTCAAGTCGGGCGACGACCTGCGGCAAGACCAGTTGGTACTGCAAATCCTACGGGTCATGGACGATCTGTGGCGAGAAGCTGGCTTGGAGCTCTGCCTTTCTCCATACGCTTGTATCTCCACCGGCGACGAGATCGGCCTGATTGAGGTGGTCGGAGACTCGGAAACACTGGCCAGTATCATCTACGGCCGTCACGATAAGTCTCGGACCAAGATCGGGCGGAAACTCAAGGCAGCAAAGGACGCACTCGTCAAAGACGGAGTCCTCTCCGACTGGCTGTTCGAACAGCCCGATCCTCTCGCTGACAAAGAGAGAGCAGCTTCCGTCGATGCCGCTCTTGACAGCGTATCGCCAACGACGTCGGCCCCTCTAAAGAGCCCTGACAAAGACCCGAAACGGATGCGGTCCTGCTTTCCCATGTCGCCACGCCTGCCCAAGTTCGGACGGAGAAAATCCGCAGCCAACCGGGATCAAGAGGTCACGCAGAATTTCGTGCGTTCTTGCGCGGGTTACTGCGTGGCTACGTACGTTCTGGGCATCGGCGACCGCCACAATGACAACATCATGTTGCAGCGCTCGGGCAAGTTCTTCCACATCGATTTCGGCCACTTTCTGGGCAATTTCAAGTCGAAATTGGGCGTGAAACGTGAACGCGCACCGTTCGTGTTCACGCCGTCCATGCTGGACGCCATGGGCGGCAAGAAGAGCGAGAACTACCAGCAGTTCCAGACGCTGGCGTGCGAAGCCTTCCAAGTGCTACGGACGCACTCGAACCTGCTGATCACGCTGCTGGTGCTGGCGCTCACGTGCGGCATCCCGGAGCTCAACAGCGCTGAGAACGTCAAGTGGGTGCACCGGACGCTCATGCTGGAGCTCTCGGACGAAGAGGCTCGTGCCAGCTTCAAGAAGCTCATCCACGTGGCGCTGCACACTACCACCACCAAGCTCAACGACGCCGTGCACCTCATGGCCCACTGACCCGAAGAGACAGCGGCACTGCTTGATCTCCAGGCCCAGCAGCATCCATTTCACCCGGCTTCCTCCTTCTGCCCAGCATTGATACAAACGTGGCCTTGCCCTCGACTTCAAGTTGGTTACAGCCAGAGGTCGGAAAAAACCATTGCAATACAATAAACAATTGTGTTTCCAATATAATTTTCTATTATTGGGCTTGGCTTCGTCCAATACAATATCAAATTGTCTCAATCATTGGCAATAAATAGGCAAAGATGCTTTAACTGGAACGTCTGGTTAGGAGCTCTCTCAAAGTCTCCTCCCGCGGGAATTCCGCACGGCGCTCGAGTCTTTTAAGGCACCACAATCACTTTCCCGTGAACTACGATGGTCTCCAACAAGCATCTCTCCGCCTTTTTCTTCGCTTCGCTCGGTCAAGGCCGGTTCCGGTGCAATATTTACGGTAGCGAACGGAAACCGGTGGCTGGATCCGGCTACTTCAACCTGATGGCGCACCTGGCTGGAAAACACACTGACTACGAGGACCAATACGCCTCATACCAGAGCAACTCAAGCCGTCCGCTCCAAGACTTTGGATTTGTAGCCGAGGAAGCAAGCCATATCTTCCAGTGGATCCGGTGGATCATCGAGAGGAGCATGCCTATCCACGAAGTCGAGGACGCGCTCACTCGGGCTATGAGCAAGCTACGACCTGTCACTGCCAAGGCAGTCAAGAAGTGCATGGAAGGCATCGCAATCGAGGTCGTCCAGCCGCTCAAGAAGGAGCTAGGAGTGTTCTTCGGCCTGATGTTTGACGGCTGGTCGCATGTTCGAGTGCATTACGTCGCGCTCGTTGCTGTTTACGTGTGGGATAGCGAGCTTCGCGTATTGCTGTTGGGCCTATCCACACGGGCCACACACCTTCAGTCTAGAGGCCATACACGCGAAAAAAGATCGTTATGGTAGAGTATATTACTTCGTTTTTTGGGGTCGACTACCGTGAAGTTATGTGGCAACCGGAGGTTGACTTGCCACAGCAGCTCATCAACGAGTTTGGGCGCGAAGAACTCGGCGTCGTGTGGCCGGTAGATCTCCCGATTGGTATCCCAACTGGCACCAGAGGTCAATGTAGATGTGGAAAGAGCTAAACGTCAATACAATATAGATTGCGGCAATTTTATTATTGTTTGTCAAGGGATTGCAGTTTTATTATACAGTAAATGACAGATTCCGGAAGGCATTCCGGAACCCAACCGGTCATCAAACAGACGGAGAGTGCAGAAAAAGACATAATAATTGGGTCACTTATCAATTCCAGACAAAGGTGACTAGGGGTAGATAGGGTAAAGTGTGAAATGATGGAAGAGATAGGGAAATTTGCCGTTGGTCAACGCCTGAATTATGGTGCATTAAGAATCGGCTGAAACGCCCTGTGGGCTTCAAACAGAAGCAAAAACAAAATCAGTGGTTTGTGAGCTAATTCGATGTAAGCTCGACATGGCAAAATGAGAAATGAGCACGAAACATGTCAAAACAGGCCACTATTAAAAGCAGAAATGATTGGAGCAAGCAAAAAAGAATTGTAGCGCAATTATAATCTGAATTGAGTGCAATTCCAAATCATTGTGGATGGCGATGGCGACATCCTGACCACTGAATCCAAGAATCCTGTTGTGCCTTCGGCAATTCCCATTCATTCTCGTTTTTTTCACCTCCGACTGCGCAGGTCGACAGCACCTCAACCTACACGAGCCCATCGAGCTAACTGACCCACACGCACCGGTGTAGCTTAACGGAAAAGCTGGAGGGTCACTCCTCCTGATGCTGATTCAATTCCGTTTCCTCTTCTTGTGTCTAGTGTATGTATGTATGCAGCCAGATGAGCGCGCCCGTCACGCGATGTCTTCAGCAGTCCAGTGATGCGATTGAGGCGTGCACGCATCGACGATCTGCCGCTCCGACTTCAGCCGCAGATACTCAGCACCCAACGCTCGACACACGTCTAGGTGCGACTTGCGCAACAGCCGCCAGCGCTTCCGCAGCGATGAAGCCTTGCGTGTCCCCTTCTTCTGGTCGAAGCCACGGAGGCGCTCATTCGCGGCAGCATCCAGCGCTCCTGCGAGCTCCCAGAGCGCGTTCTTCCAGCGCTGGTGGGCCTGAGCGTCGGACCGCTGCGGCTCAGCGGGGATCTCGCACGGCGCCTGGTACAGTATCAGCATTATGTTGATTGCTGACTTCGCTTCTGCTCCCTGGTTCTGTTCTCTCTTGCCTTTGATTGTTTCCCAGATGTGACTTGTGTACCAGTTCAGCACACATCCCACTAGTGTGATTGCTGTGGCAAGTGACGATGTTACAGGCTGCGATGGAGCTGGTGGTCCTTCGCTGCGTCCCGACACCACTGTTGGAGAACCGCCTCGCGTGCTGGCAAGCAACTGGTCGTGCGCATCTTCCAGACGCCCAAGTCTATCGTTGATGGCGACAAGCTGGTTTAGTATGGTTCCTACATTGGTATGCATGTCATCTAAATCCTTTGTTTTCATGCCTGTCGATGCAAGAAACTCGTCAAAGAGCTTCTCCGCCGCGATTTCCTGCCCTACGGTCCCTGCCGGAGTGTCAAGCCCACGAGCTGCCCTCCGCATCATGTGTGTCACCAGGTCTGTGAGTTTGAGTTTATGGTGGTGTCTACTTGCCCTATGTGACGCTTCAGCCTCCGGTTGGTTTCACTCTTCAACACGACGGACGCTTTGTCCGGCTAAAAATACTATTACAGAATATAAAAGTGTCTATCTTGCGCTCAGAATGCAGACTTATTAAATTTAGATAAGAACTGCACATTCCAAAAATATTGGACGATAATCTGGCATAAGTTATACCTACCCCTACCATGTTTTGATTGGATCAAATGTTGGCACAAGCACCTGGGATTGGCTGGGATACCCAACTAAATATATAGACCAGTATGATTGGTTAAGAGCAGAGAAACTTCAGTCAATTCCTTCGTGGACAGGTTAGGGTTTCGCACCAAACACTAATGCTACAATATAATACTGTATTGGTGGGCCTCTGGTTACAGCGGGTTACGATGTAACCACTCTGAAAAATCCCTCGACATGTGCAAGAGCTCCTCTTTGAGTGCAGGGGTAGGTGTTGTACACGTGCTGGTGGCAAGGATGTGATTCTAACATCCCATTGTCTTAACTATACAAGAGCGAGATGCATATGCTTTCTCGAGTCTGTGGTTGCAGTGCAAGTGATTTCCCTTGCATGTGCAAGACATCAGCCTTCAGATTTAGATCAAAACCAGCCTTACTATTTGAGGGATACCTTCTGACAGTATTCTCTGCTCTGTCCGGCCTGCTGGGCCTTTGCACATTCCCCGTTGGTTCCCTCGGCAAACTGTTAGAAGCAGAAGAGAAAAGACGGGGCCGCAAGCACAGCTCTGCGTTTCGCGACGAGATGCAGCCATCTCACTCTAAGCTGACCTGGTTGCCGTCGAAGAGATCTCAGCGGCGTGTATGAAGCCACAGGCGCGCAAGGCTGACACGGAAGCACTTGCGCGCTTCCAGGGTGTTCAAGAGAATCCTGTGTTCGGCGTTTCCAACTTCGTGGAGTGAAACCTCTACCGATATGGCGTTACTGGTATCAAGTGGATGTCTGATATCATTATCCAGAGGTACTCGCTTGACGGAGACGTGCGTCAGATCGTTGGCAGAGTCTGCATCACGCTCCGGGAGTAGCTAGCTTCTAACTGCGTGATTACCTGTCCGGAGGATAAGCGACTAGGTGAAGTCGGCCGGAGTTCTTGGTGCCGGCGGAGTTTCCTAAGGCACTAGAAGCGTCCCACCTCAAGCTGCTTTACATGGTTGTTGCTCACATGCAACAACAACAGGCCACGCTCTTCGTTGAAGTGTGAACGCAGCAGACGAAGTTAGATCTGCGCTTGTCCTCCACTACGTCAGTGTGTATGTAGAGTGCAACGGTCACCCCGCCAACCAGTACGTAAAGGAGGGGAGTGCGTATCGAGTTTGTAACCACTTACTGCAAATCAGCGTAGGAGTAGAAAATGTGCTTGTTGCAAATCGCCCAGACGGATGTCATGTTTACTGAAAGCGTCACAATTGAAGCTCCAGATACGATATACGCCCTAACTAAAAACAAACAAACCCCTTGAACGTGTATCCAACCCTATTGGGTTGGTAGGAGCTTGATCCTGTGTTAAGCCGGCATGCTACGCACACGGATCTTAAACCGCCGGCCCTGTTTTGGCGTTGGCCCTCCGCTTTCCATAACCCTTCTATTGCTAAGGTCACATACAAGCTCAAGATACGGTAGGTCGATTTGTGCCCAGGCCCCTCGGTGCAACACCATTTTTCGGGGCATCGACCAAATAAGTTATTCCGCGCAGTTACGAACCGGGCGAAACAGAGTTATTCAGTATATTGCAGCAATTTCAATACAAGATGGCAACCTGTAGTTGGTAGTTACGAGACTTCGTTCTCTGACGCTAAGCATTCGCCACCTTCGACACCGTGGCAGCTCCCCAGAAATGCCGGTTGACTTTCAAGAACAACAGCATCTCCAGCCGAATAGGAAGGATACCGGGGCGATGAAGCGAGAGCACGTGGCACGCCTTGCTGAAAAGACGCTCAACCGCGTTGGAGGTGGGAGGGGTGAACTTAACTCCACCGTAGACCTGAGCTGTAACACGCTTCTTCTTGTGCGCCTGTAGGGCGCGCTCAGCAAAGCCAGCGCGGTCGTCGACGTCACCGCTGACATCGCTCGTGCGGCGTCCCACCTGAACTGAACTGCAAAAGGCTTAAGCAGCTCGTGCTGGTCCGCTGAGAGCTCCGTCTCCTTCCCAACCAGCACCTTCACACAAGCGTCTTCAAAGTCCGGGCTCTTGACGATGGAGGCATCCGTGCTTAGGTACTCGGCGACGACCGGAGGATGCTCAATCAGAGCGTCAAATATGTCACGCACGTCAAGCAGCGTGACATCTTCGTCGCTCTGAAGCTTCTTCGATGCCGACTTGAAGTCGCGCAGATCCTCTTGCAGAGAGCGAAGCTTGTTTTCTTCGTGGTGTGTGGGCATCAACTCCACCACATCGTCGTCCGACGTGTCGATGGAGTCCTTGATGGCAAATAATCGCTTTTCCATCTGGTAAGTCGAGTCCCAGCGGGTTGCTTGGCGCAACACAGGTCTCAAATTGGTGGATTTCCTACCAAATTGAAATTTCAAATTTCAGCAAATATAACAATAAATAATGTAAGACCAATCAAATAAAAGCAAAACTTATCGAAGCTTCGCCGCTTGGTTGAGGTTGCGCAACTTGCGCATCAGATTCTGGATATTGTCCAACAGCGAGTTGTAGTCAGCCACGAACCGTTGGGCAGCGTGATTCAGACAGTGAGATGCGCAACCGACAAGAGGCAAACCCAGCAGATCAGCTAGCGTCATGTTTACGGCGCAGTTGTCGGCAACCAAATAGATGATGTCAGCGACATCACGGTCGAAGAAAGGCAGTATCCCTTTCAAGAGTTTGACGTGGCTAGCAGCGGTGTGGTCGATGACATCGTCGTCGATGAGCGGGGCATAAGCGAGAAGCACCTTGTCTACACGACCATCATGCTTGAACACCGCGGACACCGTGATATAGTGCTCTGACTGAAGGTCCACCCGTCGAACATGATACCGAATTTTACAGGGAGTGTCAATCCGATATCAAGTTCGACCTCTCGAACGATCAATGCGGCGTTCTTGGGGAGCGTTTCGGTCGAAATGCGCGCCAGGGTGGTGTACGTGGTCACAGTAGCGTCCTCGCACCACGAAAACGGCAAGTTACAAGCAGTAATCCAGTCGATCCAGCAGAACACCGCTGCGACTTATGGTCGATGAAGCTGACCACGGTGGCGTTGTTGGTGCCGCTGGTCATCATTGTGGCCATGAAGTCGGGGTGCCGCTTGAAGACGTGGTCGAAGAGGTTGCTTTAGCCAGTCTTCGGCTTTTGCTTTCCCACGACACCGCACTGGCATCGAAAGTAGGAAGTTGGCTCATCTTGAGCGTCTAGGACGACCTTGTAGAAGTAGCCACAGACTTGGCGTGTGCTGAACGGGTTGTTGGTTGCCATCTTGATTCGAAATTGAGGCTAAGAGATGAGTAGGACTCAGTTGGTAGTTGGTAGCTACTGTAGTTAAGTATGATAAGGCCTTCGCAGCCAGTGCTTTTCGATGAGCGGACACGCAGGTCGCTAGAAACTGCAAGACTCATAATTACGCGAAAATTGGTCATTACTGTGGAAAATCTTCGTAAGAAGTGGAGAAAAAAGTTATTCCGCTTGTTATATTCCCCCATGAGATAAAATATTCCGTACACATATTTCCGTATATTTGCAGTCCAATCTTTTATTCGGAGGGCTGCTTGTGCCAACAGTCACTCTCGTTCCGCGAGCTCGGAATGATGGCCCCAAGTCTCCGATGACGCCACGCTTCGTTTAAGTGCGATTGTCGTTACCGTATCCGACAGAACAAATCAGGTCGATATTTCCCCTTCCATTCTATTGGGAAACGCAAACAGCAGTACCGTTCGATACACCTAGAGACGAGGGGTTTTGGTGGGCGGGGCGTTTGCTCCCGGACGCAGTTGCAGCGGATAGAAATGTATCATCTCCATCCATCACCGCTTCATAACCGGAATCTCTGAGCCGGCGGCAAGCGATGGCGGACGAGGACTCGCAGCAGCAGCAGCGGCGGGTGCTTCGCTCGCGCCGCGACTCCGATCTGGACGTGGATGAAGACGTGTACGGCACGGAAGGGCCCGTCGAGCGCAGCAGCAACTACGAGAACCGCAAGTGGAGCATGGAGGAGACGGTGACGGTGGACGACGACAACGAAGCGCAGTGGATCAGCAGTCCGCACACGCTGACCGCCGGCTTCCTGCTGATGATCTGGATCGTGTACGCGGCTTTCCACGAGCCGGTGGCGCAGCTCGAGGACCCGGTGGAGCAGCACGACGCGGACGTGAAGCGCGGGCTCAAGTACGCGTGCGTGTTCTTCCTGACCTACTGCAGCCTGCAGTTGCCCGATGGCCACTTTGTGCGGCCGCATCCGATCGTCTGGCGTCTGCTCACGGGACTCTTCATCCTGTACGAGATGCTGCTGATCTTCCTGTTGTTCTTGCGCACGGACGACGCGCGTCAGTTCATGAAGCTGTTCGATCCGTCGCTGGGCGTGGAACTACCGGAGACTTCGTACGCCGCGGATTGCCGCGTGTATACACCGGAGAACCCGGACTCGTCGTTCGCGAATCTTCGCGCGACGTTCTTCGACCGATTCGTGATCATGCACTTCTTCGGCTGGATCGTAGGCGCGCTGATGGTGCGTAGCAGGATCATCTGCTGGATCCTGAGCGTCATGTTTGAGCTGTACGAGATCACGTTCAGCCATTGGCTGGCCAATTTCAACGAGTGCTGGTGGGACCATCTCTTCTTCGACATCTTCACGTGCAACGCCGCGGGGATCTACCTGGGCATGAAGATCTGTCGGTACTTCGAGATGCGGCACTTTAATTGGGTGGGCATTCGCAAGATCCCCAATCTAAGCGGCAAGGCCAAGCGAGCATTGGCGCAGTTCACGCCGGCCTACTGGCTGGCTTACGACTGGAAGATCTTCCGATCGGCGGATCGCTTCTGGCGCGTCATGTCCATGGTCACCATCCTCTCCGTCATGATGCTGAACTCGTTCTTCCTCAAGACGGTGCTCTGGGTACCGGCGAGCAGCACGCTCAACGTCTATCGCCTGGGGATTTGGTACTCGGCCGGGAGCTACGCTGTGGCCGAGTACTACATCTTCTCCACGTTCACTATGAGCTACCGTGGGGACCAGCAAGTGCCCGTGAAGAAGCTGGGACCTCGTGCGTGGCTGGGAGTCGCAGTTGTCGTCACGGAGCTGCTGGTGATCATCAAGCACGGCCGCGGGATGTTCACGGAGCCCTTCCCGCTGTACGTCAAGGTGATCTGGGCAGTCATCTTCTCGCTGTTGCTGGGCGGCTCCACCATCTACTTTAAGTTTTTCAACAAGACGGCGGAGGCAAGCGACAGCTCGGCCAAGAAGACGCAGTAGACGAGTGAGGCGGGCCGCTGAAGGCGAAGACGAGGACGTTCGGGGAACTCATAGAAGCGACGAGACGATCGACTGCAGCAATAATGCAAATAGAGCAGCACGAGAGTTGATTGTGGAGTCCAGATGCATCCACGCCTCTGCTTACGAGCCAGAGCTCGGGCAACATCGAGGGAGACCCTGGAAGCCCCATGATCTGAGCAAACGAGGCGTCTGAAGACAACTGTAGTGCATTAGACAACTGCGTACATGTGAGCAAACGCTCTGCCATTCGCAACGAGAGAGGCTCAGAAAGCTTGAGTACGCCCAAGCTGCTCTAACTGATCTGACTGAGAGCGTGGGGGCCACCCAAACTGCTCGTGGGTCTGTCATCGCTCTGCGTCTTGGCTTAGGTGTCTTCCTCGTGCTTTGCCACCTCAGTAGGTCGACCTAGTGGTGGAAGAGACGCAGGTTGGAGAAGGCCATGGTGATGCCGTACTCCTCGCACGCGGCCTTGACATCGGCGTCGCGGTTGCTGCCGCCTGGCTGCGTGATGAAGCGCACGCCCAGTTTGGACGCATGGTCGATCGAGTCGCGGAACGGGAAGAACGCGTCGGACGCCAGGCTCACGTCCGTGAGGCCCTGAAGGAACGCGTTCTTCTCCTCGGCGGTGAGCGGCGCCGGCACCGTCTCGAACAGCGCGTTGAACGTCTCCAGCTCGGCCGCAGCCATGTCGCCCTCGATGTAGCGCACGCGCGCGTTGACGCGCTCCTGGCGCTTGACGCCGCTCTTGAAGGCCAGAGCCTGCACCTTAGGGTGCTGACGCAGGTGCCAGATCGCCACCTTACGGCCGGCGAGCTTCACGCAGTCCACACGCGACTGCTGGCCCGCGCCCACACCGATCATCTGGCCGTCCTTGGCGTAACCCACCGAGTTGGACTGCGTGTACTTGAGCGTGATGGCCGCCAGCGCCAGGTCGCGCTTCTTGGCGTCCGTCAACGGACCGGCACCGGTCGTCTGCACGTCCGCGAGGTGCTCCTTGGCCGAGAACAGCACGTCATTGCGCTTCTGCGAGAACGTGATGCCCGCGACCTCGCGGTACTCCACGTCCGGCAACGGGAAGTCGGCGTCCGCTTCCAGCACAATGAACTTGCCGCCCTTCTTCGCCTTGAGGATCTCGAAGGCCGCCGGCTCGTAGCCCGGGGCGATGATGCCGTCGCTCACCTCACGCTTGAGGATCTTGGCCGTGGCCTCGTCCACCACGTCACTGACGGCCACGAAGTCTCCGAAGGAGGACAGCGGGTCGGCGTTACGCGCACGAAGGTAGGCCAGCGATAGCGGCGTGAGCGTCACGTTGCCCACCTCGTAGGCGGCGTGCAGTCCGTCCTCGAGGTCCACAGCCACGGCAGCGCCGGCGGGACTCACGTGCTTGAAGGAGGCGGCAGCCGGCAGCCCCAGCGACAGTCGCAGCTCCCGCACAAGCTGATAGGCGTTGGCGGCGTCCAACAGGTTGATGTAGCCGGGCGTGCCGTTGCGCACCTGGAAAGGCAGCTTGCTGCCGAAGCGGCTGAGGATGGCCGCCGGCTTCTGGTGCGGGTTGCAGCCGTACTTGAGCGCGAACTCGTGCTTGTACACGCGCGCGACCGTGGGCGCGGCGTCTCCCAGCTGACCGTTGAGCCACGAGGAGATGGCCGAGTCGTAGGACGCGGCCAGCGCGAAGGCAGCAGCCGCACACGAGCGACGGAAGCCCAGCGACGTGCTGAACGCATCCTTGTTGGCCTCCAGCTCCTGCATGAGCGGCGCGTACTGCGCGGGGCTGGAGCAGATG
The DNA here is from genome assembly GCA_001712635.2 of Nothophytophthora sp. Chile5. Lineage (NCBI taxonomy): Eukaryota > Oomycota > Peronosporomycetes > Peronosporales > Peronosporaceae > Nothophytophthora > Nothophytophthora sp. Chile5. Next base: position 44,446 of record MBAC02000606.1, read on the forward strand.
ACCACGGCCTTGTGGTTCTTGGCCGACGAGC
>MBAC02000619.1:0-10952 GCA_001712635.2 Nothophytophthora sp. Chile5
AGACCCGCGTGGCAATTGCGAAGGGAGGAGCCATCCCTCCACTTGTGGCGCTTCTACGAGCTGGCACAGCCGAGCAGAGCCAAGAAGCAGCTCGTGCGCTGGGAAAGCTTGCGAAGGAGAGCGGAAATGTTGCGTCGATTGTGGATGAAGGGGCCATCTCGCCGCTGGTGTCGCTCGTGCGGTCGGGGACGGATGAGCAGAAGCGGTTTGCGGCGTATGCGTTGGGGAATCTTGCCGACGACGAGGATATCCAAGCGGCGATTGCGAATGAAGGCGCCATCGCGCCGCTGGCTGTCCTACTTCGAGCCGGAACCGATGCACAGAAGGAAGAAGCCGCGTATGCTTCAGGAAGACTCGCCATCAACAATGATGTGAACAGCACAGCGGTTGCTCGTGAGGGAGGAATCTTGTCACTGGTGGGTCTTATGCGAACGGGAAATGATGCGCAGAAGCAATGCGTTGTGTATGCGCTGAGGCAACTGGCCGACAACGATGAGAACTGCATGACCATCGCACGTGAAGACGGCATCCCTCCACTTGTGGCGCTTCTTCAATCTGGCACTGCCGAGCAGAGTGAAGAAGCAGCGTGCGCGTTAGCAAATCTGGCTTACAACAATGCGTCAAACCGCGTGATGATTGCTCGTGATGGCGCCATCCCCCCGCTGATAGCGCTCATTCGAGACGGAACCGACGACCAGAAGATGTATGCTGCATTTGCGTTGGGAAACCTTTCCGTTGACAACGAGGAGAACAGCGAGTCAATTGGACGGGAAGGAGCCATCTCGCCGTTGGTGGCACTGCTGCGGACGGAAATCGATGATCGGAAGGTGTTTGCGGCGTACGCACTGGGATCGCTCGCCGGCACCAATGATTGGAACCGTACAGAGATTATAACGCCGTTGGTTGGACTTTTGCGAGTTGGCACTAACGAGCAGAGGGAATATGCAGTGCTGGCTCTTACGAATCTTGCCACCGACAATAGTGCCAACAGCAAACAGATTGTGCGTGAAGGTGCGATCCCGCCACTGGCGGCACTAGTTCAAGGTGGTCGTGATCAACAAAAGCAGCTTGCGGCGTGTGCGTTGGCAAATCTCGCCTCCGACAACGATGAGAATCGTGTGGCGATTACAAGTGGGAAAGCCGTCTCGCCGTTGGTGGCGCTTTTGCGAGCAGGAACCGATGGGCAGAAGGAAGAAGCAGCACGTGCTCTTGGCAATCTGGGCATCAACAACGATGCGGGCAGCACGGCGATTGTGCGTGAAGGAGCTGTTTCGTTCCTGGTGGCACTCGTGCGAACCGGAACAAACCCACAGAAAGAATGGGCAGCGTTTGCGCTGATGCAACTGGCCAACAGCAATGACGAGAACCGCGTGGCGATCGCGAAGGAAGGAGCTATTCCCCCACTAGTGAAACTGGAGCGAACGGGAACCGACCAACATAAGAGATATGCGAAGTTTGCGCTGGAAAATCTGGCCAAGAACGAGGCGAGCAGCACGGCGATTGCGCTCGAACGAGTGTCAAGCCGACGCCCGCTTCGGCACACCAGGTTCCAAATGTAGAAGCCATTCGGATTGTTGACAACCTGAGGGGACAAGACTCCCCGTCATCGCTTGGGTTCCGGAACCAGAAGTCATTGAAAAGCGGGTCCATATTGGAATGGATGGATGAGTGGGTGAACTTTCTCAAAGATGTGTTTTTGGTCATTTACATGGTCGTCTATGGGTAATGCTACCTCGCTCTCGTCATGGCTTCTCTCCTCAAATGAACTCTATCGGTCAAGTCTCTCCTTGACTGTGTGGCTGTTGGTCTAAGTACCCGGTCATGGCCGGGTTGGGGCGTTGGCGTCTCGTAGACGAAGCCGCCAGCGCTTATAAGTTAGTAACTTGGTCAGGCTTCCTCCAGCAGCGCGTAGTGGAAGCCGTGCTTCTCAGAGATGCCGCTGGAACTGGCGATGCTGATGCTGCTGCTGTATCCGCTCGTGACTTCTTCACCCGCTCGAATGCCCAGGAACGAGTTCTGCCCGTTGAATTCGCCGAGATGCACGTCGTCGCCCACGTCGCTGACTCGTCGCTCGCGATCCAATAGAGCTCGCAGTCTGTCGGCCACATGAGCGGATGTAGGTCTCAGTGTGGGCTCCAGGGTCAAGCATTCGAACATGAGCATGGCTATGCCTCGAGGACAGCGATCTGAGAGCGTAGGTTGCAACGCTCCAGCCCGGAGAAGCTCCAGGATCGCGTGCTCCGATAACGACTCGCCGTTGGATAAGCACACGTCCGCGAATGGCAGTTCGTGGCTATCCAGTTCAGAGAGGATCACACCGAAGGAGTACACGTCCACTGCAGTAGAGTAGCGAGCTTCGCCTGCTAAAACCTCGGGTGCGATCCAGCGACTGGTCCCCACTGCTCGCGTCATCGCCATCTCGTCTTCCTGATCGTCGTCCAGTGCGTTCTCCTCGCCTTCCATTGGGCGAGCAGTTCGAAGGCCATACCGACTGACACCAAAGTCCGCCACTTTGGCTGTGTATGTGGCATCCAGCAGGATATTTCGCGACTTGAGGTCGCGATGAAGCACTGGGTCAGGTCGTCGAGAGTGCAGGTAAGCCAACGCCTCCGCGATATCCAGAGCCATGGCCAGCTTCCGAGAACTCCAAGCGCGAGCTCGGATATCTCCACGTGTTCGAGCCAGGTACTGGCGTAGATCTCCCCGACTCATGTACTCGAGGACCATCTGGAGATCCGTCGGGCCTTTTGGTGGCGGAGAGCTGCCCTTCCCACCTCCATGAGAGGATGAAGAGGTCCATGCCACGCCGTAGAACGCCACGATCTTCGGATGACTCAATGTCGCCAGAAAGCGGATCTCCGCTACGAACCGCTGCAAAGCAGTCTGTGCAGGCGACGCTCGCGTCCTCGAGGTGGAGCCAGCGGTAGCGGTCGTCCCGCTCGGTCGACTGTTCTTTCGCCAGGAACGCGAGCGAGGCAAAGATGGCGGCATCGGTGGCGAGAGCTTCTTGACCACGACTGTCTCGCCCAGATACGTGGCGAGCCATACCGTGCCATACGCTCCAGCTCCCAGTGGTCGAATGGGCTCGATGTTCTTCACGTCCAGACGCCACAACGCCAGGTCTTCTTCGTCGTGGGTCGTGAGGATCGCTGTTGATCTGTTGGAGGCTCTACGATGAAGACGACGAGGTTGTTGTGGTAGCTGGAACGTCGCCGTCGCTGCCTCCAGATCGATCTCGGCTTCACGGTCGCGATTGCGACGGCAGCTGAAGTACATGACCACTATGAACACCAACAGCAATATCAGGGCCGCGCCGATACTTAGCCACAACGCCAGTGTGTCGCTACCGCCTCCTCCGCTGCCATCTCCAGACACGGAGCTTCCTGCATCAGAGCTGCCTCCTGCCTCTCCTCTGTCGGTTTCAGCGCTGCCATCGACGCTGTTCAATCGCAAAGCAGAGGCTCCTGACGCCACCAGCTCACGCACTTCTAATGGTGCTGCTGCTGACCACGACGCCTGTCGAAGACGCCTGCTGTCCTGGTCTCTCTCTGCTTGGTTGGCGGCATGTGCGGGGCTTCCGATGGCCCAAACGCACACAATCCCACCCACCAGCAGCCATCTGCGCATGTCTCGAGCTCTTCCTCCCCCGCCTCCTTCTGTTGATGCGGACCAAAGGGATGTGCGCCTCGCTCGCCTCTCTTCCGTCGGCCAGCGCACCAAAGCCCAACTGTCGGCCTGCCTACTTTGGTCGCTTCTTCTTCTCGCGTCATCGAGAGCACGGCATTGTCGAGACCGGGGCAAGGGACATGCGTACCGTAGCGATTCGTGGGCGCGAGCGTCGGGAAGGAAGGACGACGCCATGTGCATGGGATATGTCACGTGATGGGGAGTGTCGTTACTCACGAAGGGGGGAAGATGGTCGCGGCATTGCATCGACCAAGAGTGGGAGATGTAGAACCCAACACCCTATTAGATAGCATATGCTTGTAAAACAGACTATGCTCTACTTTTCTTAGGACATAAGACGGAATTGGTGCTGATTTCTGATACATCATGGAACCTCAGATGCAGCATGTGCATGTTGGAGATGAAGAGCATCATCGACCTGACGATGCCTTGTGAGTTTATAGAGGCTCGACGCAATCCGGCTGACCGACCGGACCGTCTCGATGGCGCGGCAATCTTCCGTGGCTCGAGAGCGCGAAGGCGTTGCGGTGTCTTTGTCAGTCGGAAGGGATCCGAAATGGGCGTGTCTCTAGTTTTCTCGCGGCTTTCCAAGGTACTCTCGCCTCAGCGCCTATGCGTTCTAATCCAAGAGATCTCCAGCCCCCGTGATCGTGATGTTTGCGCTGCTTCACGTTGAGCTCCTCCGTGGGTTTGTGGCTGGCGTTCGGGATAGTCGCCGCTCCAGACCAGCTGGACAAGTATGGCTGAGCTCGGTTTGAAGATCGGAAGGTGGTATGCCATACGTGGATATTGAAGTATTTACTGGATTGCATCGGCACCAACTATAATACGTCGCGAAATATGTAAGAGCGAGGGAGTCTTCCCCGGGGTCGTCACAATGAGAGTGGGCGGTCGGTCCCACCGGAAGCCGTCGCTGTAATGGACATCCAGGCACGATCAGCACGGTAGGAGTATCGGCTTCAACGCTCCTGGCCATTAGTCAGCCATTACTGGTGGATGCAGGTACGGTGCCCCTCGCATGGCGGGAAGACATCCATGCAAACAGGTCGACAAGCCGATCTTCGCCTTGCCCGCCGGGAGCTAAAGCAACCGTGCGATAAAACGGCGAAGCACGGACAGAGTTTCTCGCGTCCTCGTCGTCCTCGCGAAACGGTTCCACTCACTCCGCGTCACCGCACGGAGACACTCAGCGGGGTGGCGAGGGGGCGGGTGGACCTCTTGGCTGCCTCGCTTCCGTTTTCGCGCAGTAAGATGCTCTCGCTCGCCATTGGAGTCGGCAACGGCAGAGACACGACCTGATATTTCTCGATTGCGAGACGCTGTTACTTGGTAGTCCGTCGGGGGTCACGAGCCACGGTCATTTTGCTGGCGAAGGCGGCGGAGATGTGATCGCCACGACCCAACCACCAGTAAACTAACTCGCCTGCATAGGGGGATCGCTGTTATGGACTGGTCTGACACTCATATCGGACGATTCCCACCGTTTGGTCTGGCCCCAAGGACGACTCCGAACAGGCACAGCGCCGCCTTTGACTCATTCGCGCCTGATTTGACGGCGTGCGTAAACAGACCCACGACCCTTGGCGGAGAATGATACGAAGGATAAGATTGAAAACGCCGGCCTTCCATTTTCGCACTTGTCGCGGGACTCATCCGACGATATTTCTGAGCGTGACCCAATCGCCAAGGCGAAGTGAATCCGCAAGTATCCAGTAGCCACCACCTGCGTGCGCCCTTCTCAGCAAGATGGATCGAAGGTTGAGCCCCGCAGCGAGCGGCTCATTATCAAAGCAGCGGCTCTCGACGAAGGCGCACCACTGAGTAAACATGGACAAGGTCTTGCTACCGCGCTCCAACTCCAGCGATAACGACACGGTCTCCATAGTGGCGCATGGCAACGGCAGTCAGCCCTCCAGCTCGAGCGATAACGCCAACGCTCGGTCGACGGATGGGAACGTCCGGAACTCGTGGCGGTCCTCGCCTTCGGAGATTTCCACGAGTTATCAGCCCGTGGATTGGGCCTCGGACGACGGTGTGCGGGTCGACGGCAGCGCGCGACGCATTGCGATCAATGCTGGTACCAATACCGCCAGCAACAATGGCTTAAGCCCGCCGCACAGAGCAGTGCCATCTCTGACCAATAGCACTCCTGGAAACAGCTTTCGCAGCGCTTCGGGGGCGAACAAGGATCCTGCCGCATCTCGGACGCCACCTGCTGTGCCAGTAGCCGCAGCAACGACAAAGACGACGTCGCCTGCGGCTCGTGCAGCAAAATCGGCACCGCCGCCAACTCTGTACGGCAAAAATATTCTGCACCTCTTGCCCATCGGCTCGGACGACACGAACTCGTTGGACTGGTCCGACACGTTGGGGACGGTGGACGTCGCTGACAATTTCTCGATCAAAGACCCACACTACGACCTCACGACGTCCAAGATCACCAAGCTCTTCTCGCTCTCCAACCCCGATGGTACGCGCTAGAGCTGCTACAATCACAACGTGTGGGCTGTTGACGATGTCTGTGTGATTGTTTGGGTGCATTTAGAGAACGGCATGGTGTCCTACGACGGTTTACGCTGCGGACTGGAAGCCATGGGCATCGCCTGCGACAGCGACGAGCAATTCCAGGCATTCGTTGATATGGTGGATGAGGACAAGAACGGCGGCATCTCGTACCAGGAGTTCCTGTGTGCTGTCCAAGAGATCAAACTGGCTCAGCTTTTCAACGACGCCTTCGTTCGTTCGATGCCGAAGGCAAGCGCAAACCTGAAGGCCCGCGATGCGCAAGCCACGTTGGGCTCCATCGAATACTCGCCCGACCGCATCCGCAGCGTGTATCCGATCAACCACGTGAAGAGCTTCATCTACTCGGCCAAACCCAGTTGGGCTACGGTGCGCTGGATCAACGTGGAAGGCGTCAACACGCTGCTCATGCGGCGTCTGGCGGTGCGCTATCGACTCCATCCGTTGGCGGTGGAGGATACACTCGGGCCAGACCACGAACGTCCCAAGTACGTCAAGTACGAAGAGCACTCGTCGCTGATTCTGCAGACGCTGCATCCTCGAGACCTGGCCATGGTGAAGAGCTACCAGAACATGTATCATGTGTCGCAGTACGCCTTGCCGGAGGACGTCTCCCCCTTCGACAACATGACCCAACAGGAGCTCGAGACCCGACTGGCTCAGTTGAACATCGGGTGCGTTATGACTCCGCCGGAGCAGCTCAGTCTGTACGTTATGGAGGGAGTGTTGATCAGTATACAAGCGTCGGGAGCGAACACTCTTTGGCCGGCGTTGAAGAAGCGACTCCACGCGTCCTACTCGAAGGTGCGTCAGCACAGCACGGCCTTCCTGGTGTACACGATCATGGACGCTTGTGTGGACGAACTTGCGCCCATTTCGCAGACGTTTGGAGCCAAGTTGGTCATGCTGGAGCGGCTGATGTCCCTGGAGGATCGTTACTTTGATTTGAAGCGGATCGCGAGCTGCTCCAAGCAGATCAAAGGCCTTCAGGTGTTCTGCAGACCACTCCGCGAGGTCATCACGAAGTTGACAGCGTCTGATGACTACAAGGGCGAAACGGTGCAGTACTTTGGCGACGTGCAGGACCACCTGACGACCATCGAAGAGGAGTGCGAGCACCATCTGGAGCGCTGCCGCAGCCTTGTCGACGACTTCAGCAACGCCCGAGCGTCCCAGCAGAACGATGTGAGCTACATCCTCGCGCTGGTGGCGGCCATTTTCCTTCCGGCGCAGTTCTTCACGGGCGTGTACGGCATGAACTTCCCATACATCCCCGAGACGACGTACCACTACGGCTACTTCATCTGGTGGGCCATCATGGTCTTGCTGGCCATTCTTGTCGTTGTGTTCTTCAAGTTGAAGAATTGGCTGTAAGAGCAATTCACATATTACGATAAGAGACCGATGAAGCTGCCAGAATTACATGCAAAATTTGGTGTGATAGCATAGCCCCCTCTTTAGTGGCATTCAACATTTCTCTATAACATATGAAAGCGAAAGAGAAGCGTTGTCCTTAATTTTCAATTCGATCAAGTCGGTATAGCCGGGTATTGCAACAGTTGGCTTGCGGCCGTTGCTCGTGGCGCCACCTGGTTCCCAAAAGTAGGTGCACTCCCTCGTCCCTGGCGATTCGTCGGGTAACGCAATCCGATGCAAACATTACGTGTTCGAGGAGCGGTTTTGGTGGTGCACCCACCTTGTTTTGCGAAATCGGTTGCAGATCGGTTGCGGGGTTGAAGACAAACGACCCCCTGTCGATAGCCGTCTGTTATCGACAGGGAGGCGGCCACCCCTCTCTCTCCGCACCGTTGCGCCCGCGTCCGACACCTTTCACTTCGGCATTTCCCCGCTCTCGCGCTCGCTCCCGCTCCCGCCCCCCGTTCCCCCATCGGTTTCCTCAACATGCGCGCCGCTATGCAGCTCTCGCGTCGCCTGCGCGTCCCCGCGCTTGTTCATGCGCGCACGCAAGCCACGGCGGCAGCACCGGCGTCGCTCGCGGCGTCCTGGGACCGCCCCTTCCCGTCTATCCTGGTCCGTTGCGTTCTTGTTGATTGTTGGTTGGTTGAAGGGAAACGAAGCGCTGACAGAGTGATGGTCTTATTTGCAGGTGAAGGCGGATGGCGTGTCGGCGCAAGGCTCGTTCGCTGAGGCGCAGGCCAACTACCTGAAGCCGGACATGCAGGTGGTCAAGGAGCTGGACGCGTTGCTGCACGAGAAGAAGATGGGTGTCGTGGCGCATTTCTACATGGACCCTGAGCTGCAGGTGAGGGGGAGGACGTGGTGCTGGTATGAATCGAGCTGAGAGCACGAGAGTCGGCGTATTGATGCGATTTTTCTGTGGATGTGAACAGGGGATCCTGTCGTCGCTGTCGTGGCCGCACACGTTCATTGCGGACTCGCTGGCGATGGGGGAGGCTGCGGCCAAGATGGCCAAGAAGGGCATCCAGTCGGTGGCGGTGCTTGGCGTCGACTTCATGTCGGAAAGCGTGCGCGCCAACCTGGACTCGAACAACTTCTCGCACATTCCGGTGTATCGTCTGGCGGAGCAAAAGATTGGTTGCAGTCTGGCCGAGTCGGCGGAGAAGCAAGCGTACCTGGCGTACCTGCAGAAGGCGGCCAAGACGCCCAACAGTCTGCACATCGTGTACATCAACACGTCGCTGCGCAGCAAGGCGTTCGCGCACGACCTGGTTCCAACGATCACGTGTACTTCATCAAACGTGGTGCAGACAGTGCTTCAGGCGTTTGCACAGGTGCCGGACATCACGGTCTGGTATGGTCCCGACACGTACATGGGCGAGAACCTGCAGCAGATGTTTGAGCATATCGCGCAGCTCCCGGACGAGAAGATTCGTCAGATTCACCCGCAGCACAACCGAAAGACCATTGCTGACTTGCTCACGCGCTTCGACTACTTCAAGGAGGGCAACTGCGTGGTGCACCACATGTTCGGTGACAAGGTGACTCAGCGCGTTCGCGATGACTACAGCCACGCGTACTACACCGCGCACTTTGAAGTGCCGGGCGAGATGTTCACGCTGGCGATGGAGGCGCAGAACGCAGGTCGTGGCGTTGTCGGCTCCACGTCCAACATCCTCAACTTCATCAAGAGCAAAACGGCGGAGGCTGTGAAGAACCAGTCGGGCGAGAGACTTAGCTTCGTGCTCGGCACGGAAGCAGGCATGATCACAGCTATCGTGCGTGGCGTTCAGGAAACATTGAACTCGCAGCAGGGCGGCACCAAACCCGAAGTGGAAATCATCTTTCCCGTGTCTGCGGACGCCGTTACCACGGAGGGGGACGAACTGGTGCCTGGCGTTGCTGGCGGCGAAGGCTGCTCCACGGCCGGCGGCTGTGCGACATGTCCGTTCATGAAGATGAACGACATTGACGCGCTCTTCCGTGTGGTTGAGGGTGTATCGGCTGATGCGAACGGAGCGGACCCATTGTCCAACTTCCACCCGCAAAAGTACAGCGAGCTCGTCTCGGGGAAAACCATCTCGGACATCGGGGTGCACCCGATTCTCCACATGAAGTCCTTCATGGAGGGGCAGAAGCTTTCTGATGCGCTTGTTGCAGACATTCAGACGCGAACGGCCGGGGCAGGATGCCCAGAGTCGAAGTAGACGTATGCCGGCAAGTGAAGGTATCGCATACCGTCTTCAAATGAAAACTAACCCATAGATCTCCGCTCTGAATTAGTCTTCCAAGTTTATCGTGTTCGTTGCGTGACATAGCTTGAACGACTGGTGAAGACGGAAGAAATCAACGAGACCTCGACCACCACCGTAGGTAGTATACTTGGCCTTCATCGCAGATAAACTTCCTGCTGATGGGTCTCTCTTTTACATTGGATCTCCTTCAGGCGGATCTTAATAGCTACTTCGGCTTCAGCGCTTCGTCATGGAGGCAGCGTTGCTATACTTTGGCTCCCAGAATATTGACTCGACGACGTGCGCTTTCGCCGCCAAGGTATCTCCTGTCTAGAGACCATACGTTTGTGGCCATCATCGTAGATGCGAGACAATTTGTGTGGCGTGGCGACAAGATGGTGACGGTGACATTCATCACTTCCAGCCAGCGCCGTCGGAGAGTGTGACGCACAAGGTTGCCGACGGTCTGAAAGACCTCTACAGAATTTCAAATCTGCCGTGTCGAAGAGGCTTTCGCTTTGAAGCTCGTTCGAGCGCAATCGCCGTGCTGCTCGCCTCGTTCTTGGCCAGATTTTCCAACGCAAACTTCGCATACGTCTTCTGGTCGTCGGTTCCCGTTCGCTCCAGTTTCACTAGTGGGGGAATAGCTCCTTCCTTCGCGATCGCCACGCGGTTCTCGTCATTGCTGTTGGCCAGTTGCATCAGCGCAAACGCTGCCCATTCTTTCTGTGGGTTTGCTCCCGTTCGCACGAGTACCACCAGGGACGAAACAGCGCCTTCACGCACAATCGCTGTGCTGCCCGCATCGTTGTTGATGCCCAGATTGCCAAGAGCACGTGCTGCTTCTTCCTTCTGCCCATCGGTTCCTGCTCGCAAAAGTGTCACCAACGGCGAGATGGCTTTCTCACGCGTAATCGCCACACGATTCTCGTCGTTGTGGGAGGCGATATTCGCCAACGCACACGCCGCAAATCGCTTCTGCTCATCAAATCCCTCTTGCAATAGCACTACCAGCGGCAAGATCGCGCCTTCACGCACAATCGGTGTGCTGCCCGCATCGTTGTTCATGGCAAGATTCCCAAGAGCACG